>PVKB01004079.1:0-133464 GCA_004027205.1 Ctenodactylus gundi
ATCCCTAGTGGCCAATGGCGGCCAGGTACTCCGGAGACTCCCACAGGATACACAATTAAAGTCTCAAGATCCTTGCTTGCTTATTAAATAAACCTAATTAGAATACTAGAACACATCAAAATAAATGACAGCCACAGTAATGACCTCATATAATATACATCATGACATACTATGCTATATTTAGTAGTTTGTTTTAAAAAGCTTATTTTAAAGGTAAGTTTGCAAATATTTCCATACATTTTATCATTTTTTCCTAATTTTCTTTAATAAATGAACAATGCTATTTAAATATAGTATTAAAATGCCCTTATTACGGAAAACTATTTTCCTAAATTTGGTAATTCCTCATTATTTAGTAGAAATTATTATCAGATATACATAATACTGATATTTACTGCTATCCAATTTCATTTCAAATGATAAAGTGAGGAAAATTAGGCAGTGATACGCATAAACAGCATCAAATAAAATGAGAAAAGTATAGTTAAAGGAGAATGAAGATCTCTGAGACATGTAAGTACAAAGCACTGTGAATTAATTTTCTTTTTCAATGCAAAATAAGAATGACTGGGACAAAATAACCAGTAATCATGACAAGATAACTTTTACTGTCCCAGAATGATTAATAATTTAAACAATATTGGAAGAAAATCTTATTATAACAGAATAGTAAAGAAATTATTGTAAGTATTCAACAATGCACTCAGGAAAGAAAACTGAGTAAATATCCTTGAGAAAAAGTGCAGTCATGCAGGACCACAGACAGCATAGGATGAAAAAGGTACACTGTCCCCCCAAAATAAAATGTGCCCTTGAGTATGTGTTCTGGAGTTTAGGAAACTGTGATAAATCGTATGGGGTTTCTGATGTTGATCACATTTACATTTCAACAACCACTCCTCTCATGGTGTTCAACTTTGCATGAATCTTAATATATGGTATTCTAATATATATCTATATACATTCCCACAAGCAAAAGGAGCTAGATTTACTGAGCTGATTGAAGTGGGCAGAATAGAAATGATATATTTGATTTTTTAATTATACATGGAAAAAAATTTAAAAAACCCATGTCCACTAGTAGACAGAATTTATACGTTGCATAGTATTATTTAATAAGGCTCTGATATTATACTTTTTTGTTGGGGAAACTGAGAATAATTAAGGTTTTAGCACTCAGAATCAGCCAAGTGCATGGTACAGATAGGACCCAAGTTTTGTAATTAAAAATCACATCAATTAAATATGATTTTATGTTATCACATTTAGCATAATCACATTTAAATTAATTATCATTTTGCAAAATCTTCTAATACAACAAGTTTTCATACTCCATACATCCCCTATATCCATAATATTAATTTAGAAACATATTATCTACATAAATATGGGGTAGTTACCTAAGTTTTCTAAATCTGTTTTCCATAGAGTAAATGAAAGATCATTTGTACACTTTACAAACAGATATGTGGAATGATATTAGCAGTGCTCTATAAATAGTAAGAGACCCATCAGAGACAGTCCTTTTAAACTAACAAGCTTTAAAGACATTTATTGCACTGACAGTTAGAAAAGGCTAATGTGTTCTAATATTTAAAACAATTTTAAGAATGCTTTGCCTAGTATGAAAGCAAAATAAGCCTACATAAAGTCAGCATTTGTTTTCTTTTCTGTAGTAGTGTGGTGTTCATTTATGGGAAAACATACAGGTCTTAAAAGATGAGGTACAATGGGAGGTGCCTGAGACGTAGTCATGAGTAGCAAACATGCTGACATAAAGCTAAGTTCGGTAATCTGAAGGCTGAAGCCAGAGCTCACACTGGACAATGTACTACCCACTCAAATGCATTGAAAATCTCCAACTTGGTTGAAAAGAACTTGCAATTCACTTTGTAGAGAAACTGGAAAAACATTTTATTATATATTATAATATCTCCAGTGTAATCTTTCATAGAGGTCCTCCTGAAAAAAAAAATCTATAACTTGGTCAATACAATCTGGCAGTAAAACCCAGAGCCTTCACTCAGCACTTTGGGAGCTTTGATTTATATATATATATATACATATACATACAATATCACACTCTGTGGTTAATTTTTGAAGGCTAGGCAAGAAACTCTGATTCTCCTGCCTCTGCCTACCAGAGGGTTGGGATTATAGACATATGTGCCACTATGTCCAGCTGAAAGGTATTATTTAAATTAGTATCTATCTTAATTCCAGCTGCTACAACAGGTTACCATAAACTAGAAGGATTATAAACAAAAAAACAGTTTTGTCTTACAGTTTTGTAGGATGGTGTCTTAGTTACAGTTTCCTCCCTGTGACAGAATATCTGGCACACACAAATTAAGGGAGAAACAGGCTATTTTAGCTCACAGTTTTATAAGGTCACAGTCCACATATGGGTGGCTGGTGACAGAGGAAGCAGGTGGCAGAGGTAGAGGTGGGGGCAGCTATTCACTCCATTGCAAACAGGTAGCCAAGTCTCAGCTAGTCAAGTCTAGTGCAGTCCCAGAAGAAGTGGGCAGCATGTATATAGCTCCAGTTCCCACCCTAGCAATCTGCCCCTGCTGGGTCCAGCCGCAGTGTTCCACCCCTTCCAGGTATGGTTCTCATCCACCACATGCCTGTAATTCAATTCACATGCCTGCAATTCATATCCCTCCAAGACCAGGCTTCAACCTCGCAACTGCACATGGCTCCATAGATGAACACATAACATTCAAATACATGAAACTTTTGGGGGACATTTTAGATCCTAACTATAATAGAAGCCCAGTACAAAAAGACAGAGCTCTGAATGAATGTATTCTAACCAATGTTGTAAAAAAATAAAAAAAAAAACTATGAACAAATAATCTCTATGAAACTCAGTATAACTATAATTGAAAAGACAATTAAATTTTGTACATTTTCATAAATTTAAACTGAAAGAATTATTTCAAGATCAGAAGCTCAGAGTTTCAGGATACTAAGTAATTCAAATTGTCTCACCATGTGCTCATAGAACTCAGACGTCAAAGCTTATCAAATGTGTGGTTTAAGTGAAAGCAGAGTTATTTGACCATAGAAAGTCAAACCCCATCCTCAAAAACAAAACCCAAAACAACAGGACCCAGGACCAAAGAATCACTTGCCATTCCTCTCCCTTCCAAACTCTGCCCATTTTTTATAGACTAGAGTGCAGTTCAGAAAATCTTCCTAACAATTCAGTACAGAATGTGATGTGAGACAAGACATACACTGTGGGAAGCCAACTCATTGAAACTTACTTAGAATAGGCATGGGGTTGAGCGCAGGCCTGGTGAGGCAAGGGTCATATTGTCAACAAACAGTTAATTACTCTTGTTCTGGAACACCATGAGCATATGTCTTGCCTGGGCACACGACTTCCTCCCAGCCCTAGCACACAATGCGTTTTGTGTCAGCCTCAAGGTCCCTTTGTGCTTTAACAATCTAGGAAGAACTGAAGCAGATCACATAGACAGTTTCCTTCTCTGATGTTTTATGGTCTTTTCCCCACTGACTTGCACTGTAAAAAGCCCTGCTGAAAAAAATAACAAAATAAAATGTCATCAAACTCCTGAAGTGTGTCCCAACACAGACTATGAGTTGTGTGTTGAATCGGGTTCATTTCTTTACCTTACCCTGCCCCACCACGCTTTGTTTTATGGTTGCTGGCTGACTGTAATATACTGCTTCATGCAAGTTCTATTTCCCCAGCTTTGCCATAGTCTTCACGATAGAATCCATATTCTACATTATTTTTAACCAATTTTAACTCCACAGGCTTGAATTAAATAATTTATAAAGAAATTCAACAAAGTCATATAAAAATTAGCTCTCATTCTTTTAAAATCTCATCTAAATTCTAAAATAACAAAAAAAGTGCAAATAAGTGTATATTAGTTAAGAAATACTATTCTGGAGTCATTGATACAAGAAATGGAATTTAAAAACAAGAAACTCTGCTTCACTGGAATAAATGAAACATGCACAATCATTATGACACTTGGGACTCCTATAAAATTATTCTAAAATTACTGTCATGTGGGCTTCAGAGAAGTAATTTCATTAAGAGAATGAAATAAATTGTTTAGTTAAAACCCTCAAATAAAATATTATCTTCATTCTTTTTCCCCACAGTATATAATCCCTGTTTAGGGACCTTTTAACAAAACGTCTACCAACAGGAAAAGTAAAATCACTAATCTCTTCACTAATCTTATTTCCTTATTAATGCATAAATTTGCTTATAAGTTTGAACACACATGGGCATTCATGCAAACATACACCCCAATTAAAAAAAATATTATGTCCAACCTCTAGTTAGAATAAGTGTAGATTGGCCTGTATGATAGCCAACACTGGAAATAAGAATGCTTATGATTAAATATTGAAAATTTCCCCAAATGTTATATAAATCTCAAGTGAGGACAACAAAAGGAAGAAACCATAAAAACATCAGTATCCTTAAGGAATCATCAGCTTCTTTTTGTTTGCTCCAGTTATAAATTTTGCATTTGCACATTGCTGCCTAGATTTCAAAGAGTTCTGCAATGATTAATTTAATAATCCACCCATATTGCTATAATATAGGCAAAACTTTTACATATATATAATTTATGATAACTATATCATTAGTGAGCAAAATAGAACTTCCAACATCTACAAATGTCATTAATGCAGAAATGGACAAGAGTCCCACAAGTAGATCACTGGCTTCATAAAAATATACTTCTCAAGTTTGAATGATTCGTTCCTAAGGATACACGACAAACATATAACCAATGTAGCATCTTTCTGGATGTCAATTTAATCTGATTATTTGGAAGTTTAAAATGAATTTAAAAAAATTCTAATAATACCAAGTATATTACTAGACGCTAGACCTCATCTACATGTTTTTACATTAATTATTCCTTATACATCCTAAGATAAGCCTCAAGGATACACATAGAAACAACGCTCAGCAAACTGATTTTCTTCAGGGGAAGAAATAAACGTTAGAAATCATCAGCCCTGTAAAGTCTCTATGCAGTGAGTCAACTACGCTGTTGTAGGATGAAAGGCATCTTCAACAATATGAATAAAAAAAGAATGTGACTGAATTTCTATATTTTTTTTTTCCAAAACCAGGCAGCACCCAGTCTTCATCTACAGGCCATAAAATTTGCCAAACAACATAATTAAAATCCTAATACTAATATATTTCATTACTGATATTTGACTTTTACATGGCTACACAGCTGGCCAGGTCTCTTATTGCAAAATCAAAGCCACTGTGTAGTGAGCTTAACAAACTCTTCATAGCAGTTTAAAAAGTTACTTGGTAGTAAAATGCAAAGACATTCTGAAGTAAAAAAGCAAAACGGAAACTGACAGGTTTGTAAAAGATAAAGCAACAAAGCAAGACAAATTATGCATCTACAATATCAGTGATGCAGACTCAAGAACACACGCTGCAGCTACCGGAGGCCATCAGATGAGCAGCAGCAGAGGGCACTTGAGCCTGTAATTTGAAAATGAGCTTGCCTTAAAAAAGTGTTTTCTTTTCTTTTTTTAAATTTAAACTCTCGTTGGTATGCCTTAGGAATTTTCTTCATATATAATAAGAGAAATATGAATTGCAAAAGCCAGCTATTCATTCTATATATTGCCGTCAGTGCCCAGGAACTTTATTTACAGTGTGTGGTCAGATGACAATGATGATTTACACCAGATCAAAACCTGTCCAGGTAGAGCAAGCAGGCGTTATTCAACAAATTCCTATCTCATTTGGAATACAATATGACCACATAACCTCAGCCTTGGTGACAAGACCCCACATGACCTGGGTCACAGTAGCTAAAATGGCCTTCTTATTCGTCCCTATTCCAGAGGTACTCAAGCTCATCTCAGCTACGGGTACTTTGCAATAGCTGCTACTCTGCCTAGAAGTCTATGTCTCTATTTCAGGCTGACTCAGCTCAAGTATCAATCAAATATAGCTCACCTGTGATCTCTGAGAGCCTTTCCATGGACAAGTAGTGATTCTACAAACACTATCGCCCTTGTTTATGTTTTCCTATCATTTTTGTGATGTTATCCTCTTTTTTCTAGGGTATTACTTTTTCCTTTTGCTTTCTACATAGCAATTACATATTATTCTCCAGTAGTTTTAAAGAATTTATTATCAATCTTCTTCCACATAATGGATCTCTGCTGCAGAAGTATAGGTGCATTTGTTTCATTATGCAGCATCTCCAAAGTCCAGCAGAGCCCAGCACTTGGAAAAAACATCAAATGCTTCCAAATGAGAAAAATGAATGAACAACAATTTAAGGGAGATCCACACTTAAGAATCCAAGCTCTGGTCCCTTGTACTACATCGCAACACATTGGCTTTTCTGATTTTATACAATTTAAAGAATCATACACAGAAAAATTTAAAAACAAAACACAGCCCAGACTTTAGAGAAATTAAAAAGGCATGTGAAATTTACAGTGTCTTCATATTTCATTCAAGAGGGAAAACAGGTTTGGTGAATTTTGTTGTTAGGTCAGGATGGATACCTATTGCTACATAGCTGTGGGGTGGTGGATAAAGCTGATTGCCTCTGCAGTAGAAGTTTATTTATAAATATTAAAACACATAACAGTGATTTGTCTATATTGGCTTGTCATACTGTTTTTAATTATTTAAGTTTAACTATTTTGTTTTTGATTTCTTTTGCTTATATGTTACCTTGTTTATATGACCTAATTTTTCAAGATCTTTTCCTAGCTTACATATTTTTAAAAGCTCATTCCTCCTAGTTGATTTTATATGTCAACTATCACACAATTTATAAGTATTTCTCTTTAACTGTTGTCTTTTCTTGAAATTTAATTTCTTCAACGTATATGTAAATTTTTGTTGGTGTTTTCTGGCATTCTTCTGTGCTCATGATTACAAAAAAGATTTACTGTAGGGTACTGTAAAAAGGATAGACATGCAGAAAATGTATACAAGAGAAACCAACGCTTAAGCATATCAATATGTTACAATCCTGTTCATCTGTTCTTTTTTATGCATTAACCCTTCACATTACTTAGGACTAAATCAGCTACTTGTATCAAAATCAAATATTCTTACTAAAAATCACTTATTTGGATAGTTCTTATTAAATTTCTACTACTCATAAAACCATCAAAAGTTTTATGAACTAGTATTCGACTGTCCTATGTAAAACACCTGACTTCCTCTGCATCAGAAGGGAAAGTTCTATTAAGTGAAAATGTGTAGTCAATACCCTTGGCCTAATGATCTATGCACAAGCTCTACCATTTGTCTATAGAGAGAAACAGCACCTTTGCACAGGAAAAAAAAAAAAAAAAAGGTGGAGGGAGACACTGTTTAAAGTCGCTGAGCTTCCTCCAATGAAAACTCTTCTGAGGAGAAATTTTAAGAAATAAAAATTTTGAATTCTACTATTTGATTAAATCAGGCATTTAAGAAAGCTGCTTATTTGAGTAACACTTTTTGTCCCTTTTCAAACAAGCCATCCCAGTTACATTTTCAGTATCTCTTTCAACCTTCACTAAAGCTCATTAAATAGTTTTGTGATTCTAGCTGCTTCGTTGACATGAAGAACTGCCATTGTGAACACTCCAGACTATATTACTCAATGAGCCCCAAGCAATGTGCAACAAGAGGTATCTGTTATATTCTTAGAACAGTTTACTCTTCCCTTTCCTTGCTGGTAGGGTGCATGCTGGGACAAAGAAAAAAAAAAAAACAAAAAACAAAAAGCCTCTCTTTACTGAGAAACCACAGTGAGTCAGATACTTTAACCTTATAATCATATTTGATTTTCTGTTTAAACTTATGGTAGGAAAGAGAAGAGGCAAAATCTGTACTTCTATGCTCTTAGGTTTTCCAGATAGATCTGAGAATTACACTGAAACATAGAAAATTAACAGGAAAAAATCATACTAAATCATGCTAAGTTTAACGTGACATGAATAATTTAAAATGAAATGAAGACTCAGAAGACAGGCAAACCTCAATGCCTACTCGCTGGTGTGGTCCCCTTGTGTGGCGACGCACCCAATACTCATTCAAGAGAATCTCATCTTCAAATCACAGGTAAACGAAAACAAAAACAAAACTGAAATGACAACTTAAGTGATTTTCCAAACTTCGGTGGACAGCTAAATGGTTTGGGACACTGGCCTGGGTCTGTTTGACTACTTCCACTCCAAGACACTATCCAAAGTGGAAAAACTTTATCATCAGATTCTAGTCTCAGCCACAGAGATACCAAAAACATGTTTTCTGCCACCTCATTTTTATTAATTTTTGCCTCCCAAGTTTAATATCTTATCTACTGCTTTCTCTTGTTATTTTTTTTTTTTTTCTGGCTATACTTAATTATGGAAGGTAAAGTTTTGGAATGTTTCATGGAATCCCAGGGACCATGTGGCAATTTAACTTAACTTTTCTAGAGCCCAGTTGCTCACAAATGCTTGCACTTAATTTATTAATACCTTCAAACAAACAAATTTTGTTCCGAGTATATTCTTAAACAGTCCAAATTGGACACCTGCCCCCTATGATTAACATAAAAATGAGATTCAAATTAATTTATAGTCAGCTACATGAGGGGATAAATGATAAAAAGGGAAGAGTCAAAATAATCTGTAAAGATATAAATGGGAACAGAGTATGACAAATGCATAAAGATATAGAATATCAGAAAAATAATGAATATACCCAAAAACTAGCATTGCTTTGACTTATAAACTGACTTTTCCAACTGGAATGACAGCACATGTCACATGACTGACCCACTGGATCCACCTTTGACTTCGTTTTCCATAGAGCACCAGTAGCACCAAGCTGACGAAGTCATTTGTTCTTCAGGTTTCTACTTCTCGTGTTAGTATCCAAGCATACAATTCCTTGACCTTTGATTCATCAAGTTAATCAAAGAATCATTTCAAAGATCTTTTATTGTATAGTACTTGTTAGTTTTTGGCAATAGTTTTAAAATAACTGAAGAGTGTGCCTCTTCTAAAGATGAAAGAAATATCTACTTGAAGACAAATGTATTCTTGTGAGTAAAATTTTGTCATGTTTATAGATAAAAAGGCCTACATTTGTTTCACATAATTCATAAACACTAAAAAAATGCTTCTTTGAACATTTACGATCTTATTAAAACAAGAAAGAAAAGAACCAATTTTAATAAATTGAGGGTCATGAGTATGTATTTCGAATGCCTCTTTGTAGAGACAAAATTGTGTGTTGAGTCCCAGAGACCTCAGGAATACTGTCATCACAATGGCTGCCAAGAATAGAATCACAATAGCTCTCTGAAGCCCCAGGTCTTGTTGATAGGTAACACCTGTGACTGCAGGTGGCTCTACTTGAAAAGAATTGTGCCACTTTGCCTTCAGTAGTGACCACTGTGTTCCACAGCGGGCTGAAGGTAACCAGGGTGCTTTCAAGTTTCATTTTATGATTCTGAAGAACTGGATTGTGAGCATTGACAAGTTCCCAATTTAGCCTGTTAAAAACATAAAAGTGGTCTGCTTTTCCTCCTTTAACGCAAACCTTCATTCAGTAACTTCAGCGGGAGATTTAGTCTACTGACCTTCTTTTGGACTCCATTTAAATGAAATGATTGATTTGAAGATTTTGACCACACATGTACCAAAACTTTGAAAAAAAAGAATCTTTATGATACCCTCAATGGAGATTTAATATATATATATATATTTTTTTTTAACTAAAGTGTGATTTTTCCCCCTCTGTTCTCATGTACTCTTAAATAAAAATTACTTAAAAAAATCTAGAAGACAGACCAGCTTCAAATCTTAACAAACTAAAAGCATTCTGATGGAATTGTTCTTCTCTAGTTAAAAAAAAATAGCAACAAAGATGTGTTGATATGTTCCTATACTAGGCAAAGGATAAGAAATTCTAACTAAAATAAAATATGAAAGGCCAGAACTCTGGGATTCAGTTCAGAATCTCACATATAAGAGGGATATAGACAAATTCAAGTTTGTTAATAAATAATTCAAATCCAGGTAATGGAATAGGAAAAACAATTGGGGAAAAATAGAAATGCACTCTTTGAAAATAGAAGCCACCCCAGGGTATAATACTCAAATGTGTACTTTGTAGAAAAGTGATTGGATCTGCTTTGTGAGCTCCCACAGATTACAAACCGGCAGACAAATTTTCAACTCAATATAAAAAAGAATTTTCTAATGCAAAGATCTGTCCAAATATGGAAAGACCTGCTTCGTAATATGACTTTCAAGGATATATTAGGCATTTTGAATAAAAGACTAAAGACTAAACAGTGCCTTTGAGGCTCCTCCCAAGTTTTGAGTCTGAATGCTGTAGAATGAGAATTACCTATAATGAGAAGGCTCCCAGAGTAAGAAAGAGGGTATCTTAGAAGAGCATAAATACCAACGTACAGTGCACTGCATTAACTTACGACAGAATACATGTAGTTAAGACACAGTGTACAAATGCTTTGTTAATGGACAGTTAGGAATATTTGAATAGGCACAAATATTGTGACAACTTAAAATTATCAAAACTAAAATTCACTGAAGAAATTTTCTATAAACTCAAATAAAAATATATTAAGAAAAGACCAATGTTATGAGTATTATGAGTATTGAAAACAAACAACACCAATGACTTCAACAACGTGCATTAGACAGTTTTAAGGCAGCAATGGTAGGAAGAAACATCATTTAATAATAATGGGTCAAAGTCTCTAAGAGGAAAATGAGGTAGGGTAGAATTAAGATAGGCATAAAGAACACAAAGCAAATCATAATTTAAAAACTATACTTTAAAGAAGGCTGACATTTCAGGACACAATCGAAGTCCCAAAGGTTATCACCAGGTTTATTGGTTCTTCTTTTCTTCTTGTCCCACCATGTCCAGTATCCCTTAAATATACTGTCAGTCCAAAAATTAGCTTCATTGATAAAAAGTAGAAACCTGATTGTAAAACATACTCAAGAGTTCAAAGACTATTTTTAGGTAAAACAACCCAGATCATTCATCTTTTAAAAACAAATTAAAGACATCTTGTCCTGGGCAGAATGAATGATAGATTGTTCCAAGTTTTTCTCTTATCTATTCACCTTGTAAAGTGAGCCATGACCTTTCTAGCTATTGTGGGACCAAACCCAAACTTTCTATAGATTCACAGACTCCACAAATTCCATTCCCCATAACACTTAAACACTGCGGGTTCCAGAGCATATGACCTTTCTCTCTTTCTGCCTCTTGAGGGCCAGCATACTTAATTTTGAACTGTGAACTTTCCTAAATAAATCTTTCCCATGCTAAAGAAGGAGGAGGACAAGAAGGGGGCGGACAGGAGAAGGGATAGGAGGAGGTGGTGCTGGGAGAGACAGGGGTGGAGATGGAATTGCAGGTGGTTAAAAAGAAAAAAATAAATACTTGATGAATTCTAACATTCCACTGCAGTTATGTAGGAAGGGTTCATTAGACATTCCCATTACCAAGAATATGTATCTTCTAGGACTATTGGACTCTTCCAGAGCTAATTTCACGCTCATTGAAAAACCATTAAAATTATTATTGGATTCACAACATCATTGGAATAGAGATAACTTGCTAAGTGAACATAAAGACCCCAATTGATTTCAAGGTGTCTATTTTATCTATTATTATGTAAACATTTTTAAAAATTTATTTTCTTAAGAAGTTACAGCATGTTCCCTAATTTCAACTCTTACGTTGAGGGTTATCTCTGTATTAAACTCATGTAAACTGACAATGATGTTCTAATTGCATAAACAGCAAAATCACTGATTTGACTTAATTAAAATGCAAGTTACTTTTAAAGGATTCATTTGGCTCCTTAGTAGACTGAGGCAGAGAGGTCAAGAATTCAAAGACAGCCTGAACAACATACCAAAACCTACCCAAACACTATCTCAAGGAAAAAAACAAAGTGAAAAAATATTATTTTGGTATGTTTTCTTTTTTATACAAAGAAGATTTTATATATCTTATCCTGAAATAATTATAGAGTATCATATATTCCTAGGCAATAATATAGAGAGATCCAGAGAACATTTCCCCTAGGTACATGAAGTGATCACATTTGTAAACCACGATGCGACAGCCCTGCCAGAATAGAGGCTCTGGAAGAGCCAAGTTACATAAAATGGACTGATCAACTCATTTCACTTAAGTCAGCTCAAATTCATTGTAAATACTATGTATTGCATTTGTATATGAATAAAAATAGTGGGGTGGGATGGCATGACCAGGGCAGCCACCCTTTTCCCTTTACTAGTCACATTCTGTTTTCTTATGTTCCCACCACAATTCGTAAACCGTAGCAACCAACAATGACATCTAAAACAGAGTAAATGTCATGTTTGTCACCAAACACCATGTAAGGACAGGCTTTAAACTCGGTATGAGTCTTTCAACATTCTCCTGAACAGCTGTATCAATCCATCTTTTTTTAATCAATCAACATTTTTTCATTGCTGAGTAGAATTCCATGTATAGATGCATTATACTTTGCTTAAATATTCGTCCATTGAGGGATATGTACTGTTTCTAGGTATTGGTTATTAAGACTAAAATTTCTCTGCACATTTTTGGAGGGGTTGCTGTATGAAAAAAAAAAAAAAGAGAATGCGTAGTTTATTTATAATAAATACTTGAGAGTATTAATTGCTGGTAGCAGTGTTACACTGATTACAACATTATGTAAGCCCAACAGAAATGACCTAGTCTGAAGATAAACATTTGCTATAGAAGATAAACAAGATAAACATTTGGTATAGACTGTACTTTTTGCCATTCTGATAAATATACATTGATATCTTAGTTTGTATTTTTCAAATGGTATTGAATATATTTTTATTCACACATTTTTCTCTTTGTATATTCTGTCTTTTGAATGTTTCTTCCTTCATTTTTCTGTGACATTTTAATACATCCTTAATTTGTTAGACTTGAAACTTTTTAGGAATGTAGTTGGCAAACACTTTCTGCCTGGAACCTGTCCTTTCACCTTTACAAAGTTTTTAAAATTTGTATAAAGTCCAATTTGTCAAATTTCTTTTTATTTACTGTTTTTGGTATCAAGCACAAGGAATTGTTTGACTATCCTACAAATTGAAGATTTTTCTCCTGCTTAGTTTTTATTTAAAGTTCTTAAGTTTTATGTTTTATATATTAATTATGATTTCTTTTAAGTTTTACCTAAGATGCAAAATTTAGGTTCAGGCTTATTTTCTGCCTCTACTGTCCCCTCGCTCCAACATCTTTTGCTAGAAAGTCCATCTCTTCTTCTTCATGGTATTTTTGCACTTTACTCAAAATCTTGGTATATTTGAGTAATTTATATCTGGGTACTCTTCTATGAATTTGTGTGACTCTCCTCACATTTATACTACTTAGTCTTGATTATTAGAGCTATATAATGAATCTCACAATTGAGAAAACTCCTCTCATGTGATTCTTCTTTTAAAACAATGTTTTAGTACTTGCTTGCCTTCCCATGTAATGTTTCAAATCTTCCCTATGTCTATACCTACAAGATTTTTGTGAAGAATGGTCTTAAGTGCTTATTAATTGGAAAGAAAAATCATCTTTACCATGTTGAGAGGTCCAATCTCTGAGCACAGCCTACAATTCCATTTATTTAGGTTTTTATATTTCTTTCATCTCTGTTCTATACTTTTCACCTTACAGGACTGTATGTGTTTTATTAGATTTAAATAATTCCTTTGAAAGAAAGAAAACAAAGAGAAGGAATGAGAGAAAAAGTGAGTTTTATACAGTGCCAGATTTTTACTTTAATGTTCAAATGTTCATTATCAGCACATAACAGTATAAGTTAATTTGAGTGTTATCATTGAGTGTTTTTACTGTTTTTCTAATTTATTAGACTTTTGAGGTTTTTGTTTGATTCTTAGATTCCTTGAGATTTTCTACATAGACATTCAAATTACTCAGGAAAAGGGCAGTTTCATATCTTCTTTTCTGATTTGCATGCTTTATCCTTTATTTCCTGTTTATTGCTCTTGCTGTTGTTTCACTGACTAGAAATTCCAGCACGTAGCTAGATTAGAAAGGGGAGGGAATTTTTACTTCTGCAGTCATTAAGTATACTGTTAAACTTGGGTTTTGAAAAGATGCTCTTTAACAGGTTTAAGAATTTGCCCTCTTTTCCTGTTGTTCTGAGTCATATTAGTATAATAAATATGTAATGAATATAGTAAAAAAACTTTTGCATCAACTACTAAGAGTTTTTCTTCTTTATCCTGTTAATAGTGTATGGCATGGTACAACTGATCTTAAATATTGAACAAACTTCACATCTTTGGAACAAACACTACTAGTTGTGGTGTACCATTCTTTTCATGTACTGCTGACCTGTATTTGCTGAAGATTTTGTGTCTATATTCATGAGTAATATTGATGGCTAGATTTTCCCTTATTTTCTTTTTTATTGTTGTTGTTTTATATGGTTCTGCTACCTGAGCAATCTGGCATCATAAGCTGAATTATAATGTGTTCCTTCTTCTATTTTTCTATATTCTGGAAAAGACTGCAAATAATTAGGGAAATGCTTCAGGTGATTCATAAAATTGCCTAAAGAAAAAGTATTCAGAAATACATTTTTGTTGCTCTCAAGTTATACATTAATAGATATAAATTCTCTACTTT
This sequence comes from Ctenodactylus gundi, assembly GCA_004027205.1. Classification (NCBI taxonomy): domain Eukaryota; kingdom Metazoa; phylum Chordata; class Mammalia; order Rodentia; family Ctenodactylidae; genus Ctenodactylus; species Ctenodactylus gundi. Next base: position 14,726 of record PVKB01004079.1, read on the forward strand.
AACTACTATCACCAAAATGTCTATTTTGTATTTAGTGAGATATAGTGGGATTTTAGCAACATATTGATATTGATTTTATTTAAGCTGTAAAATTTACACATCCAAAGCTCTTCTAATCTCTTGGTATCGTTTGGCCTACAGGATGACATAAATTTAAACCTAAAGAAAACAAATGTATTTTTTTTTAATCTTAACTTTTACTTTTAGTATTTCTTTGGTGATAATGTAATATTTCTTATATCATTTTTTTTCTAGTCACAGAATTGCCCTTATCCATGCACTTAGAATACATCTATTGGTAACATACTCTTACTTTTCTTTGATATGAGAATATCTTAATTAGCCTATTATTCTTAAAGAATATTTTCACTGATTTCTAATCAATCAACTTGCAATAACTCTTTATGTGCAAGATATTTTAATACAGTCAATAATAGTTCTACATTAAATTGATTTATGTTTAATAACCCAGTGATAATGCCACTGTATTTTCAATATCAGTGCTACAAATTGCTTTCTAAAAGTTTTGTAGAATATTAAACACCATGAAAAACAGCACATTGAAGTAGTCGCTACTCTTAGAAAAAGATGGGCTATTTGACTCAGACTTAATAATTCCATATGATTCAGTGAGGAAAATCAATCTTCCTATCAATTCTTGGGTATGGCATAGGAGAACATGCAACACCAGATTTCTTTTGTCTTTGGCGTTCTTAACCAAAACCTGTTTGCTCTCACTCCATTTTCTGTTGGCATTATTGTTTTACTTCTCTCTCAGAGCACAGAAATTTAATTAAAGGTATAAACCCTATGTTAAATTTTCTCTATAGAAAGAAGTTAAGAAAGAATTTAGGTCAATGCCCATCTTATACATGTAAAATAAGTTCCTGAGAAAGGAGAATTTCTAAGTTATATACAGACTTGAAAAGATAGGACTTTAGGCATTAGTATTCTACTAATACCAATGAATTTGCTCTTTCGTGAATTTATTTGTCAGACACTTAGTTCCAGAAAGATTACTACACATCCAGAAAAAGATCTGTTATCTAATAATCTTAGAAATGTCTGAATTTTTAATCAAAAAATCTTTAATCTAAGTAATGCAACCTCTACAAAAATTGTATTTATTATTCCATTGTCTATTGCATGAAATATATAATTTTCACTCATTTATTTTTCAGAAGAGATCTCGTAATTGGCAAAAATCATTAACAACGCTAATACTATAATGATCTGTCTCTGTCCTACAAGTATAAAAAATAACCATATTAGATAAATGATAAAGCATGACAGCTGACCTATGTCTGGAGTATTCACTCCACAAAAATAATGTTTATGTTAACCAATTACAGGAATTTACTTCAATTTCTTTCAGAAATATATCAACACATACATGTAGCTCAAAAACACCCAACAAATTTCTCTCTTAAAATGAGCACAATGTTTTTTTCTGCTACATTTGCCCACGTAAAACTCAAAATACAGAGAAATATATGACACATCTTATATATAGGTGCAATTATAGTGTTATGATATATTGCAATAATCAATTAGAGTGCTCACATCTGAATTTAAGTACACATTTCTGTATTTTCATATTTATAAATTATTCAGAAATAAAATGACAGTAAGTTATACTTATCAATAGAAAATAAAATAGTAAGTTTAATCTTATAAATTATTTAACTCTTAATATTATTTCAAGAAGGGTAGATAAGTATTCAACATTATAACTACATGGGGCACAGAAAAATTATAAGGCAAATAATTATATACATAATTATTTTTAAATTATCCTCTAGGTTGGAGACACATTTAAAATTGTTTAGGGAATTAATTAAGATAGAGTTATTATTTTTCAAACTATGATCAAGAGATTTAATTTTGGCTTTGCATTTTTATTTTGACATATGTAAAGGCACAGATTGTGAAGAAACAAAACATTTAAATTTAAAATAATGTTTTCTTTTTACTTTCTTTTAGTGGGTGTGCTTGAGTAAAACCTTTTGATAATAAGTAAAAAAGCCCCTTATTAAAATATCAACATTATAAATATATATAAATATATAAACTAAAATATATCCATGCTTGGCAAGGACTAGACTTTATAAATTAGTTGGTAGAGATAAATCATGACTTTCTGTTTTAAAAAATATATTGCTTCTATAAATTACTCAGAACACAAAATTAATACTGAATTATATGAAACATAGCAACTTAAAGGCTATAACTGGTAACATTGAAAAACAAATTTATCTTTGAAATAGAAATTACTTTTTTAATATTTAGGTAGTTAACTTTATTAAAGTTCCTTGTTCAGCTCTAAATTCCCCTTGAATGTCCTCTCATGTCAGTGTGAAGGACACCCTTCATTTAGAGCCAGATTGTGGCTGGGAAAGAAATCCCTCACTGCTGCCATCTGGATTGGAATGTCTATCTTTTCCCCTCATGTCTAAGGATGGTTTTACAGGATATAAAATTTAGTTGCCTAAGGTTTACCCTTTTTTTCCTTTGCTCATTCACCACTTGTCTTAGTGACTTTCTCATTGTGAGAACAGAGTACCCAAAATCTGCAACTTTAGGAAGGGAAGATTTATTTTAGCTTACGGTTTCAGACAATCTCAGTCTGTTCATGAGTGAGTGGCTGGCAAATGATGAAATCACATGGTAGAACATGGGCCAGTCCAGTGCTGGAGCTTGTGATCCAGAGACAGAGATCTTCACTTCATGATAGAGCCAAGTCAAGTCTAGTAGGAAGGGTGGAACTAGCACACACCCCTTCCAGTTAGGCCTCATCTCCAGACAGTACACAGTATCCGTAGGTACAGGAGGCTTTTGGGGGATACTCTAGATCTAAGCCATAAAACCACTGCATATATCAACCCATGGGATAGGTCAATGTCTTTTTTATTTCTGGTTCAAAAGTGTAATCATTTTTGTGTCTAAAAACCTTATAATGTATACTATACCCAACATACTGAAGTTTTTCTTTAAAAAATAATTCTCACTGATTAGCATAAAAATGGTATTCCTGCCTTACTGACACCATGATAATGTAGCTCTTGTTCTGTGTAAAATATTATAAGGTATATGAACATCCCAAGGCTGATGGAAAATAATCTTTCAGCATAATTTGCCCAGAAGTTAATCATTACATTTCTTATCCAAAACCTTGGATGTCAGAAGAAAACAGGTTGATGTGGGCAGTAGAAATAATTTCAATATCAAAAGGAAAAGAAAATGGTAGAATATCTTCCATTGAAATATGAAATTTATCAGGTAGTATTCTCAGGATATCTGTACTTTTATTTTAGGTATAAGTCTAATAGTTAACCAATATTTATTTGTGAGCAAACAAAAACTGTGGAAATAAAGTTAAAAGACAAGTCACTCAAGTCAGCAGAAAAATTAGCATGCAGGGGCCTTTTTAAATGCCATCTAAGCAACTGAACCCTATTCAGTATAGTATTTAGAGAAACAAGAAATCTAGATTAAGATAGTTCATAAACGTAAGCAAAGGAGGGTTCCCATCACTAAGGAAAATGAGTAACACCAAAGGACACAAAGACTTGATGAATGCCAAGTTTGCAGAGCTCATAGTACTAATAAAAGATCAGACATGGGAGCTACATTGGCCATCTACTTGACTTTCACCCTCTAGATCAGGGATGGGAATCTTTTTGTCTGCCAAAGGCCACATAAGTTATTTACGACATTATTTGCAGGGCATACAAAATTATCAACTTAAAAATTAGCCTGTTAGATTTAGTAAAAACCTTTAATTATTACATAATTAAGTCTCCCCTAATGTGACAGTTGCCTTGGCCAGGCCAGACTGAATGATTCTAGAGGCCATCCTACAGGCTGGATACTGCCGGCCCTTGCTCTAGACCAATTATTTCAAAAATGTGATCCCTGCACTCTAGGGCTTGTGTAGCAACCCCTCAGAATCCAGTGCCAGTGCTCATCGGACTGCCAGAAAAGACCGAAGCCTAGCTTAATGCTCCAGGCAGACAGAATCAATCCCTGCAACTGCAGTCTATCGTTCCGAAGACTGGGTATGTTACAAAGGCAAAGAAGAATAACCACTTCCTCCTTACAGACGCCTTTTAAAATAATTTTAATATTTATGTTAAAATTCCTTTCAATATTTATGTTTTCTTAAAATGTAAAATCAGATCCTTTTGTACCATACAAAAAGACAAAAAAAGGAAGCTGCAGATGAATATGTAAATGAGCCCATGGTTTCTGACAATAAACAATAAAAGAGAATTAGGACATTGACATTGCTGCCCCAGTCACCAATCCAAACATAAGCACACATGTATGTACACACACTCACTTATGAACAAATGTGTACACATGTATGATGTGGACACAAACACTAGGTATATCCTGAAATAATTACATAATCTCTCTTCCTCGCTGAATACAACCTTTACCACCTGATGAGCAGTATGATCTTGTGCTCATGACCATACAATTGAAGAAACTCACCTATAGTACTTACTGGAGGATGGACAGTAAGAGGAACGTATGAGAACTGTTTGAGAATCATTGGAATGGAATGACTGACAGAAAAGCACAGTTATCATCTCAACATTTACTCAGGAATTCCTGGGAGACTGTTTTGCCCTGGTTTTCTAAGAGCCCTAGGTATTATGATGTAATCAATTTGGAGCATTTTTCTTTCTTCTTGAAAAGCTATTTCATAAACTAAAAAAGTTGAGTACTCTCATTCCAAAATTCTGCATCCCAGTAGCAACACCATCCCACTATTCCTGTCACATCTTTATCCACCTACTCCCCACTCATATTATATTAGCTCAGGATACCTAAGGGCCCAAACTGTGATCCATTGCCTTGTACCATTCTCCTCGCCCTATGAAAACTGAAAGTTGCTATTTTAAAAACGTCTGATTTTATTTCCCTTTTGGGAATCAACTAACTATTCTACTCCTATTTAAAGATATTCCCTCATGAATTGTATCTACAATTGTAAACTTCCTATTTTACTTCTAATTCTCTTCTTGAACAAACTGAAATAGACTTTATATTCCACAATTCCACCAATATGCTATGTAGTCAAAACAAGTGACTATTAGAAAAAAAGCAATGGCCAATTCTCAGGCCTCATCTAACATCAAGTCTGTGGACAGAACTGGCACTGCTGGGGTGTACCTCCTTTTAGAAACATACCTTAAAAGATGTCTGATGGTTTTCATGCAAAGTCTTACATATATCATTTTTAGATGGCTTCTGTTCTTTGTGACCTCTTTGTGTTAAAGTAACTCAGAGCTCAGTAGTTGACCATGTATATTTTTATCCTCTCTTCAACTGGTTTGATACAAGCTGATAACTTACTCCTTTAACAGCTAATTTATGGTTCAAACTGTTAAGTCTTACCTCTCCACTCCATTTATATATCAATTACATCAATCTTAAGAGATCCAACACTAACTTCCTGACCTCTGTTATGGTTTAGGTCTAAGATGTTCCCCTAATATCTCATGTGTCCACGGACCTTTTGGAAAGTTGAGTGGTTCACGGGCATGCTGTACTCACCAGCAGACTACCCCACTGATGAACTGCAGCTGAATATGCTGTTAGAATGTGGGGCCTGGGGAGGTGGGTCACAAGGGATGTGACTGGAAAGGGTATATTCTTGTCCTCAGCACCACCCCACCCCCCACCTTTTAATTTCCTAGAAGCTTCAGGTTGAACAGCTTTCTTCTACCATGCCCCTACAACATTCCATTCTGCCTGGGAGTCCGGAAATCAGAGACTGAACCCTCTGAAACTATGACCTAAAATAAAATTTTTCTCCTTCAAGTTGTGGACGTTGGGTACTTTGTTCCAGTTATGGGGAATTGACTACTTCAACCTTACCCAAACCCTTCCCTCATTAAACTGGTAGTTTTTTAAAACAGGTCTAGGGTTCACATTAATAAATGTCAGTGAACATTTTGCTTAAACTAGAGGCTTATCAGCACTTTATTGAGAAACAGAAATTGAGCAGTTTTCATAAAGCATACACTTTTACTTTTTGAGCTCAAGGTGCCTGTAGAATTCATTAAAAAATAAAATGGCATTTCAATCAAGTATCTCAATAAAATAAGAGATTTATCCAGACTAATAAATTATATACCCATTACAGCAAACATTCAAACTACTTTCTACACCTTTGTCAGTGAATCATGCAGTACAATCCACACGGTGACACTGATGCCTGGAAACAAGGCTTGGGTGACTGAAGAAATGGATTCCTAATTGCATTTTATATTGATGCATATTTAAATTTAAAAACTGACGCACTTTGAGCATGTTTGGAACACTTGAGTGTGTAAATATACTTTTTCCACTGTACATTTTATGAAGTTTAACTGTATTTCAAGCACTTATGATAAAAATTAAACATTTGAATTCAGATGTATAATTCATATAAAAATATACCAGAATTCAGTCTTATTACCAAAAAGTGTAAATTATCTTATTTTGCATAACATATTTAAAAACATTAAATGTTTAAGATTTTACATCTATATTACTTCTCTATTGATTACATGCTAAATGATAATGTGGATATCCAGGTTAAGAAATAATATTTATTTATGTATTTATGTATGTATGTATGTATGTATGTATGTATGTATGTATTTATTTATTTATTTTAAACTCACTTACTAAACATCCTAAATTTCCTATGTGGTGTCCAGCTCATTTGTTTAGACAGCATTGCTCTTTCTGCTTGTCCCAACAGGACTACTGGGATGATGTTCTCAATTCTTATTTGACCTAAGCTTCATTTGTAATTTTTACACTGATACATCAGCCATCAGAAGAACTGCCTCCTGCACCAAGTGGCCAGCTCTGGCACCGGCACTAGGTGCCTCCTCACAGCCCCTATGATCAGACAGTGGTAGATGTATTCACCAACTGGTTTCTGCATTCACTTCATATCAGCCATCAGAAGAACTGCCTCCTGCACCAAGTGGCCAGCTCTGGCACCGGCACTAGGTGCCTCCTCACAGCCCCTATGATCAGACAGTGGTAGATGTATTCACCAACTGGTTTCTGCATTCACTTCATATCTTCATCAAGCTCACCAAATTCTGTTCATATAAGGATTACTTCTGGACAGAGCCAGAAAAAAAGATAAGAGGCACCAGCTATTTCTGACTGGTTTTTTAAATATGTAACTAAGCAAACCAGTTGACAAGTACAGTAAAAGCCAGGGGAAAAACCAGAGGTCTAAAGAACTCACCCTAGCTAATTATAAGGCAAAGTGATAACATTTTGTGTAACTTTAAAAACAGATCACAGGGGTAAATGGCTTGAGAGACTGTACAACAAGCATAGGGAAATGATCTCCTTTCTATCTCCATATATATATAATATATGGAGAATATATATATTCATACATATATATAATATTCATATATATTCATACATATATGTGTGTATATATATTCATACATATATGTGTGTATGAACACACACACATATATATAACTTTAAAAACAGATCACAGGGGTAAAAGGCTTGAGAGACTGTACAACAGCATAGGGAAATGATCTCCTTTCTATCTCCATATATATATAATATATGGAGAATATATATACATATATATTTAATATTCATATATATATTCTCATATATATATATATATATATATATAATATGGAGAATATATTCATACATATATGTGTGTATATATATTCATACATATATGTGTGTATGAACACACACACATATATATTTTGTGCACATATATTTTGTGCATCAAAATTACAATCCCTTCCTCTACCCCTTTTTGGCCCTCCCATACCTGTCGCAACTCCCCTGACTCCCACAATCATCCTCACTTTTTTTCTGTAGAATGACTGTATTCGTGACTGTATTCTGCATTTCTCATATTAGAGCACTGTCACGCAATATTTTACCTTCTGAGTTTGACTAACTTCAATAAGCATGATGGTCTAAAGGTGCATCCATTTACCTACAAAAGCCTCAAAGTCATCTGTCTTCATAGAAATGTGTACATGTGTGTACATGTACCACCATTTTTGTATGCACTGGCCTGTTGATTGACAATTCAACATCTTCCACATTCTAGCTATTGTTTGTTGTGCTGCTATGAGCATGGGTATACATGTAACAGGAATACATGATCTCCTTTCTAATAGCCACAGCCAGAATAGGAGTCACACCAAAGAGAAAAAAAGAGAGAGAGAACAAAACCAAGCTTTTAACTTTTTTGTCTTTCTAAAAATAAAAAAAAAAAAAGGCCTTCCTTGTCTGAGAAACCAGGTAATCATTAATCATTACACTTTGTTATTATCCAAAGGGGGGGAGGGCGTCAACTAATTCCATCATTGGAAAAATGAAAAGAAAACTTGAATGCTTTTGATTCAGAGCATATGCTTTAATAATAATAAACTGACAGTTCACCTGAGTCCGAGAATAGTGTTATAAAGTCCAAAAGAAGATATCATATATTCTTTTATAATGGAAAATAAGCAGGGTAATTAATTCAATGACTGGTTAATAATTTGTCATCTGAAAACTGAAAAAAAATATTCTAAGCATACAGATGCTATATTTATTCCATGTTGTAGAGGAACAAAGTATCCTACGTAAGTAAATCCCTCAGAGTAATACTCCGTAAAACCGAATGACCATGTAGCTTAATGGTAGAGTGCTTGGCTAGCATGTAAAATGGTCAAAATTTAGGGAGAAAAATGACAGATAACCTTTAATCATTAACACAACACTTTAAAATTTAAACTTTTTTAGCAGAAATGCTTTGAAATTGCATTTTATTCTTCCCTGGCATCCAAAATATAAATTTTTGAACACAACTTGAAGTTTTTCTTTAATGACTCAGGTTCATTATGATCAATTATTGCCCTACACTACAGGCTAATGATGCCCAGAGGGAAAACCACGGCGTGCAGAGCCGTTTGCTGCGGCACCTCGGTGGCCTCGCACTGCTGTGCTTTCAGCTCTGGCTTCTGACCTGATGGGTTTTCCCTGTCCACCACTGCTCTCAACAGCGACTTCTCAACAGTCCTGTCGTTCATGGTGAGTCATTTCAACAACAGTTTCTAATTTTATACTTCTACAAAAAGCAGCTTGATATGCTAAAAAATACTATAAGACAACAAGAAACAAAATTCCCTAGCCATTATGGAATATATATCTTTTGCTCATGAAAAAAGTTATTACTTGTTTTCATGCCTCTAATAATGCTTAATAGGACAAAGCTGACTAGTAAGTGTGCCCACAAGATGATTACGACAGCAGATTGTAATCATGGTCAGTAACAATCATCATGACTATGAAGTGCTTGGATAAGCATGTCAATGAATCAACAGGTTCGCATGAGGTACATACATATAATCATATTTTACAAAAGAGGAAATCAAACATAGAAAGAGGGACCAATATGGTTGTACAAGGCCTGAAAAGTCAATATCTGTAGTTATAATTTTAGGAAATTACTTATAACTAAGATGCCAGACACTAAAAAAATGAAAGGTTACCATACTTTGAGAATGTACATTTATTTAATAAATTCATATTTGACTCTACTGAGCATGAAGTTAAAAGTTTGCTCATTCATCATCTCCTTAAAATCAATTCCATAATTCTCTTAAGTATTAATGGTTTAGGCTTATAAAATTCTCATTGCTAATATACATGAAATTGTGTTGTAATACTGTGTTTAAGATATAAAGTACTTTCCCTAACACATCTGGCTTACTGCCTAGTTTACTTGCAAGTACAGTATAATCTGACAGTCTCACATTCAATCCCAAATACCTATTGAAGTCCAGTGAAACCAAATTCCTTCGGTCTGCACGACAGTTTCAAAATCTTAAATCACATGTACCACATTTAAAGCCGGGAAGATTTCATACAAAATGTGGATTTTTGAGTTGCTCTAAGTAAATGGAAAACATGGCTACCCAGTACCACAACCTCTCAGGAAAATGGCTGGCAGGATCTTGAGAGTGACAGTAACCTCAGAAAGGGCGTGTCTGATCAGGCTGCTAATAAGTACCACCCAGTCTGGCTTCTCTCCATGGACTGCCTCCTTTGCTGGGTCCTACTTGTATTCTTCAGTGAAAATCTGAATACAGAATTTTAATATTCCACAATATATCTGTTGTCAAAAATTTTCAACTATGTACTTTCTGTAATATGAACCGCTACCTGCAGCCTATAAATGGCAATATGACTATGAGTTCTTCATTTTCAAAATAAATACCCACAGATAAGTCACTTGGTTCAGTCTAAGTGGGAAGAGTTCCAAAGCAACCTTCTTTACTATGTGGGATCTTTAATCTTAACTCCTTATGGTATATATTATCATTGTTTTTGCTACAGGCAAAATCTGGAATGTCTTCCAAAAGCTTCACGTATTTGGGTGTTGTGGATTATTTGTTGACTTCACTCCTTGTTAGAAAGAGCATGGGGATTGCCGAGGGTATATCCTGGAAGGACCCACTCTGCCCTGGCTTCTTCACTCCCTGACCTTCCCTCTTGTGATGCTGTGAACAGTAGTTATTGCCAGCCTTTTGCCACCACTGCCGGCTGCCCATGAACAGACTGAGATCTGAAACCATAAGGTAGAATAAATCTTCCTCCTGTAGGTGGTGAGTGGTCAGACACTGGGTGGCAGTGACAAGAAAGTGACCCAGACAGTTTTTACTTTCTGGTTAGAAACACCGTACATAATTTCCTCACTGAATTCATCTGTAAGTAACAGAAACTGTACAAAATCATGATGCAATGTCACTTTCCTCACAAGCTTGATGGTGAAAATTTTGTGAAAGAAAGAGAAATGCAGATTAAAAATTGACAGATTAAAAAGGATATTCAATAATTAATAACTTTCTTTTCACATTTAATACATGAATAACAAACTCAGCGTTGAAATTTTTTTTTAAAGTATACATTTAGAATGGCACATAGTGTTAACTGTGCTGAAAAAAGTTAGAAAGCAGGGCTGGAGAAACAGTGCTTAAAGTGCTTGGCAAGTGCAAAGCCCTGAGTTTGGGCCAACATAAGCTGGGCATGGTGGTGTAGGCCTATCATTCCAGCACTTGGGGCACTGAGACAGGACTGATGGGAGTCCAAGACTAGCCAGGGCTCCATAGTGAGTTCAGGACTACTCTGGGCTGAGTGAAACCCTGCCTCAAAAGAAAGATAGATAGATAGATAGATAGATAGATAGATAGATAGATAGATACAAATTAAACTTCAAAAAAATTAGAAAGGGACATGGAATTGCAATGGTAAGACACTGTGGGGGTATTTTCTATCAGGTGTTTAGGAAAATCTGCAAAGCACCTAATGCCTCAATTTTTAATGCTTAATAAAAGTTATGCCTATACTCAGCATGCTTGTCATCACTTCACAAAAAATGGCAGGCAAGCCTAACTTAAGGACTGTTTGGCTGACTCTGCTATCCTTAGCTCAATTCTACAAATGGAGCTTGAGTTTCTGAACATTAACTAGCATTTTCTTTTGCTTCCTAAAGCAGTATAAGGAAGCATGAACTATTAATGATGCCAAGATTTGCTAATTAATCACTGCACAAAATTTTGGAAGTCTTCAAGATAGAAATCTAATTTTTGGAAAATAATATAAGGAAATGCGAAATAAATTCTGAGGCTAGCCACTTCTCACACATACAGTGGAAAAAAAAACAGAGAAAAGACTGAAGACTAAAGTATGACTCAACAGATACATGTCAACATTAAAAATTGCAAATAAGAAATTCAGAAATTAGAAACAAAATGCCTGACCACTAATCTAAACTAGTGAAAAAAAAAGTCCACAATGTGAGCAATTTTTATACTACTTAAAATTATGAGTCCTTTCAATTTTCTAAGACACCAATATTTTCTGAAAATAACTGGCTCAGTATAACATGGTTTATTTATTGCCAGCATAACAGTAAGGAAATCTTTCAGGAAGAAAGTTCTGAAATGCCTCTCATAACTTCAAAACTGCTACTCCAGACTAAAAAAAAAAAAAAAAAAAAAAAAAAAAAAAAAAAAAAAAAAAAAAAAAAAAAAAAAAAAAAAAAAAAAAAAAAAAAAAAAAAAAAAAAAAAAAAAAAAAAAAAAAAAAAAAAAAAAAAAAAAAAAAAAAAAAAAAAAAAAAAAAAAAAAAAAAAAAAAAAAAAAAAAGACATAAACAAGCTGTTTTGTTACACAGAGATAAAAACAGAAAAATTGATTTCCTCCAGTTTTACCTACCTGTTTTAAAAGGTCACAAACAAAGCTAGATATCATTATTATTATAGATTCCATGTAATTCTCAGACTCAAAAGGAAAATCGCTAAAATGAGAAACTTAAGAAAAATCTTACGAGCATGAGCCATTCCCTTAAGCTAAAGAAAATATTTTTAGGGCAATGTGCACTATTTTTAAATATAAACTGTCCCACTTCAGTGTGAGTTGATTTGAGATCGTGAATGTTACAGGTGAGGAAGACCTAAACACTAAGGAAGCTTTCATGATATCCCTAAGCACCTTAAGTTTAGACTTGAGGGGAATAAATGAGGCAGCTAATACCAGGAACAAAGTTTATATAAAGACAGTAAATCCTTACTCCCGCGCTGTGCTCCCATCAATAGAAATCTTTCTGCTAGGCTGATTAATCTCATAAAGCCTGTGAGAGAAGTTATATTTCTAGTATTCAAACTCACTCCAGACAGATTAGATTGATATAGCAACTTTCTTAATCTGTTTTTCAAAAGAGAATTAGTCTGTCTGAATTTTGAAGGTAAATGTACTTCTCTTTCAAAGAGTAGATTTATCTGTTTTCTTTAATAAAGCAGAAATAAGATCCTGGTTTAAATAAGGAAAAACTACTAAAAGGAAAAAAAAAATACAATGAGAAGAAAATCATAAGACTTTTATAAGATGCCCAAAACTCTCATAGATTATTAATAATAATACTATAATCCTAATGTTGTTAATGAAGAACAGACTATAAGTTACTGATGATTTTTTATTGTCTGACTTTCCTTTGAAAAAGTTATCTGTTTCATAACTCTATATCCAAAATTGTGTTTGAATCACACATCAATTTCTTTATATAAAGCCATTATAATAGGTAACAGTATGACTAAAATTATGCTGTACTACTTTAATGTAGATAAAATGTCAAATTCGTAAAGTCACAACAAAGACATTATAATGTTTTCTATTTTAGAATTTTGTTTTAAAAACAGTATGTTGCAGTTACTCAAAATATTTTCTTTAATAAATTTATTAATGAGTTAACTAGAACTTTTTCTGATTTTTAAAGAGAAATATTTAAGGTTAATCTTGATATATTGAAATAATTATCTAATTCAGCTATCTTTAAACATTTTTGGGTGATGTATTCTATCAGAAGATCAGAACACTCTCACACAGATGCGTGTACTAACTGTACCACGTTAGCAAAACACTAAGTACAATGTAAATTCATAAGAAAAATAATAGTAATTAAAATAAAGAAAATCAAGCACTGGCTAGTTAAAATGGATCTGCCACATAATCAAAAGATGATTCTTTTATATTTGTAACCAACAGACTTAAAGACATCACAATTGAAACAATATTAGTAGTTTTGTAAAGATTACCTAAAAAGTTCTATGTGTTCATAAATCAAAACACTTTTACACAAACACTGTGTCTGTTGACAGGATCACAATGATGGCCATTTGTCCTGATGTTTTCCTCAAAATTTTTTTCTACATAGAAAAATCTATTTAAAAAGCAGTTATTTCAATTCAATTTTATAATGTTAACTATACCGTAAAAGAAACAATTTTGGTGTATTGTTTTTCAAAACATCTGATTAATAGGAGTTTCCAAACTATACATATATCTAGTAGTGAATCCTATATGGATGCACCTCTAGCTTTATTAGATAAAATCAACTTGTTTTCAACAGAGGTTATATATAGTCTCTCTTTGTAGGACATTTTCCGTTATTCTGGCCAGTTTTACTACATATTTAGCATCCTTAATCTGAAAACCAAAACTTGAAATGCTTCAACATGTGAAAAATTTAACTGCTACCAAGTTATCTCTTAAGAAAATTCCACATCTGACTTCATGTGACTGGCTGCAGCTGAAATGCAAGCAAACCAAAAACCGTGCATAATATTACCTCCTCTTACTATGTGCACATACTATTAGTGTGTAACAAATAAATAAATTTTGTATTTATAACTGGGCACCATCTCCAAGGTAATTCATTATACATAAGTGAATATACCCAAAGCTACCAAAATCACAAATTCAAAATCCTCTGTCTTCAAATTTTGGATAAAAAGTACCTAACCTGTACCAAAAAGAGCATTTTTTTTTTTTTACCCAATGGAAAAAAAAACTCAAAGTATAATATGACCTAAATCTTAAAGGTTTTTCTTCATATCCTAGATGCATAGTTTTAAATATTTTGCTAAACATGATTATGTCATGAAACTATTAACTAATATAGCAGTGCATAATAATCCTTAAATTCAGATTTATCATTTAGAATTACTTTGGTCATATAATAGCATATGAAAATAAAATAAAAATTTGTCTAGAATACTTGAGTTTATATTTATGAGGGTTCATCTCAGGAATACAAGATTGATTTAACATTTAAAGACAATCAATGCAATTCTCTATATTAATTAAAAAAACATCTTACAAGATATCACAGGGTAGCTATTTAGATCAAAAATTCCATTCTAAGCAGAAAAGGACTGCATGAATTTTGTTTCACATTCTCACTTGTGGAAAGACCTTACTTGACCAAAAGCCACATATTTCACAGTCTCTAGGCTATGAGGTATTTTATTCCATGTTGTTATAGATATGATCAAAAGAGGAAACTGGATTCATTTTAACTTCTGTAAGTTATTCTAATAATTCAAAATATGAGTGGAATATCTTTCAGCATAATATCTGACACATAATAAACCCATGATGATAGTGTACGATCATACTAACTTTCTGTCAAAATTGAATTTTAAAGGGAGAAAATAAGCATTTGTTTGTGTGATGCTACTGTCTTTTATATCCAATATCTTACCTTTAGTTGGAATATTTAGCAAAAAAGATACTCCTAAGATCTACTAATGGTTAAGGTATATTAGTTACTTTAAGCTCATCAAACAATCTTTGCACTTGTCTTACTTTTTAAATGCATTCACACAGTCCCAGAGAAATATGCAGACAGAATTGCAAACTGAGACCACCAGGTTATATCCATTATTTCTCACTCTAGAAACTACTGAAACTTATGGGTGACAGATTTGTCAAAAAGTTCTCTTTACAAACTGAAGAAAGGACAACCCAGTCTGTGTTATGAACTGTCATTAGTAATTTAGCAGAGCTAGAAGGCAGTTCAGCCGAGTAGACAGAAAATTAAAACATGGGCAGCTCCTGATTGTAAATTTATTCATAGCAGGTAATGAAATAGCACAGTCAGGATCGCTGGCATTACTCAGAGTGAGAGATTTAATTCTGATAACTTTGATGATGGCACTTGAATCAGAAATTATAGATGGTGACAGGTTGTGACATATAGATAGGACGGAAATGAGCAACACAGCTCTAAAGAAGTGATTCTATGTAGTATTATTTTTTCAAACAGTATGTAGAATAATTTCAAAAAATACCACAGAACTTTCCAAAGAGGAGGCTTAGGCCATAGGTAAATCAGGTACCCCTTGTACATGTATTTGTCAATGTAATTATAAAATTAACACATCAAAAGTAAAGAGTGGAAAATAATTTACTGTCAGTTTATATTATATTGCCATATAATATAAATTGCAGTGTCTGGTCTCATCTGCATATGGAACCAACCCAAAACTACAAGTGGAATAGCTACCATATGTAGATAAAGAGAAGGAAGGATTTTTGACTGGGATTGTATTGAATGTTCATGTCAGTTTAGATAGTATGACCATTTTTCCCCACATTTTATTGATATATATCCGTGCAAAATTCAAGGTTTACAATGAAGTTGAGCATTTTGTGCACATACATATCTTGTCAATGTGACAAGGGTTTTCCCACTCTCCTTTCATCCCTTCATCTACCCATCCCTCCCTCCCTCCTCCCCCACCCTACTCCCCACTTTCACTTTGTCACTATGGCCATTTTGGCAACG
Source organism: Ctenodactylus gundi (assembly GCA_004027205.1). NCBI lineage: Eukaryota > Metazoa > Chordata > Mammalia > Rodentia > Ctenodactylidae > Ctenodactylus > Ctenodactylus gundi. The sequence goes on from PVKB01004079.1 coordinate 30,908, forward strand.
TTGTTTCTGCCTACCCAGGAACAGGAGATGTCTTTCCAATTTCTGAAATTCTTTTTCATTGCTTTTTTCAGAGTGCCACAGTTCTCAGTACAGGGCCCTTCATTTGTTTTGTTAGGTTGATTCCTAAGTTTTTAACTATTTTTGCAGAGACTGTGAATGGGACTGCTTTTCTGATCTCTTTCTCTGTATTTTCACAGTTACTGTAGAGGAATGCTACTGAATTTTGTTTATTGATTTTACATTCTGTATCTTGGCTGAATTTATTAGGTTTAATAGTCTTTTGGCAGAGTTTTTGGTGTTCTCTATGTGAAGGATCATGTCACCTGCAAATATACTTTAACTTCTTCATTTCCTATATGTATTCTGTTTATTCCAGTCTCTTGCCTGATTATTCCTGCTAAGGATTCAAGCACTATGTTAAAAAGAAGCGGTGAGAGTGGGCACCTTGTCTTGTTCCTGATTTGAAGGGAAATGCTTGGTTTTTCTCCATTTTGGATGATGTTGGCCGTAGCATTGTTATAAATAGCTTTTATTAGCTTGAGGTAGGGTCATCTTTACTTACTTTCATCAGAGTTTAGATCAGGAAGGGGTATTGTATTTTTATTCCAAAGGCTTTTTCTGCATCTATTGAGGTGATCATTTGATTTTTGTCCTTGCTTCTGTTGATGTGGTGTATTACATTAATTGATTTGCATATGTCGAACCAGACTTTCATCCTTGAGAAGAAGCCAACTTGGTCATGGTGTGTGACCCTTTTAATAATTTATTCCATTGTGTTTGTAAGTATCTTATTGAGGGTTTTTGGATCAATACTCACTAAAAGAAACTGGCCTGTAGTTTTCTTTCTTTGTTGGGTCCACTTGATTTGGGGATCAAGATCACACCTGTTGAAGCCTTTTCCTTCTAAGAATATACATGTTTATATATGATGTAGTAATCTAAAGGGAATTCACTACATTTTTAAAATGACATATTATAAAAAGAACTTATAAAGGTTGAGTATCTCTTACCCAAAAATACTCAAGACTTGGTGGGTTTCAGGTTTCCATTTTTGGGGGGAGTTTGTGGGTTCTACACATACAATATAAGATGTCTCAGGAAAAAAAAAACTTCGTGCTAAACATAACATTATTCTTTCACATATTAACTTATTGATACACATAGCGTAAAGGTAATTTTAGGCAACATTTTACCATGCATGCATGTTAGCTATCACCCATTGCATAGGGTAAGGTGTGAAATTTTTCACTTGTAGCATCCCATCAGTACAGAAAAAGTTTCACATTGTGGAACATTTATATTTCAGATTTTTGGATTAAGAATATTCACCTATATATTATTTGTATTGTGCTAGTTTTAGTAGGAATGACATTTTCATTATAATTTCACCTATAATAAATAATAAATACTAGTTGAAAATAATTTTATTATCCTACTTAAAACATTCTATATTTAAATAGTCAAAAAGACTAGGAGTATGTTTAATTTTAGCAAGATGGTTCAACACTACACCCTAGTTCACCTATCCCTGACATGGAATGCATACTAATATTAGCTGCTACCACAGTTATAACAAAAATAATTGAACTCTAATCAAAACCATAGCAACATTTTAAGATATTAAAACATGAAGCATAATTTTTAATGGTGTACTAAAATAGTACTTATTTCTTTATTATAGAGATTTGCTATGCTTGTGTCAATCTGACTAAGTAGCTCATTAGATGTGAAAAGTAAGTCACACTCAATTCACTTTTTTAGTAGTACTGAATGTTGAACAAAGGCTTTCCACAATGAGCTACAACTGGATCTTTTCCTTTTTTTTAAATTTGACGTAAAATCTCACTAAGTCATGGAGTTTGCCAATTGGGCTTGAACTTGTGATCCTCCTGCCTCAATCTTGCAAAGTGCTGGGATTACAGGTGTGCACCACCATACCCACTTTAACATGAACAATTTTAAGAAGCAATATAAGCAGTACACTTTAGGTAGCATAAGATTTGCAAAATGAGAGCTGGGGGAATGGCTCAGCAGTTAAAGTGTTTGCCTAGCAAGTGCTAAGCCAAGAGCTAAGTACCTGAGTTCTATGGCCCAGCACCACATAAGCTGGGAGTGGTGGGACACGACTGTAATCCCAGCACTTGGGAGGCTGAGTCAGGAGTATTGCTGTGAGTCCAAGGCCAGCCTGGGCTCCATGGTGATTTCAGGACAAACCCTGGCTACAGAACGAGACCCTATCTCCAAATAAATAAATAAATAAATAATTTGCAAAGTCAATATACTGTAATTACAGTATATTAAGGCTATATACTATAATTTTATGTGTGAAGCAAAGCTAAAACACCTCATAATTTTTAAAAATCAAATTAAAGACATTAAGTAACAGACAGCACATATACAGTCAATTTAGTAAAATCCCTTGAACTCAATTTTAAACAAAGAAAAAATTTTCATCATTAGATGTACCTACCTGGAGTAGGCAAACAGTTTACTATCCCAAAGTTCATGAGTCCCTCTCGGTCCAGAATGAAAATAACAGGAATCAGTCCCATCAAACATGTTCAATCCATCTTCTGCATTTTTTGAAGCATGACTGTGGACCACATCTAAGAGGACTATTATGCCCATTGAATGAGCTGTGTCAATAAGTTCTTTTAGCTCTTCAGGATTTCCATAGCGACTGAGGTAAAGAAAATAGCAAATAGAACACTGTATTTTATTCAAAGCAAATAGCCAAGTGTTTTTATTCAGCCCAGTACTAAATACTTTAAATATGCAAAAGCAATACACAAAACTTAAAATAACCTGAAAGTTGATTAATATGTGTTATTAAGCATTGAATTTAAAAGCATTGAATAACAATAATAGTTATTTAAATCAGGCAATTAAGTGTAGATTTACACTCTAAACAAAATTTATATGTTGAGCATGTAAAATAATAATATACCGCTTCTTTATTCTCAGAGCTTCTAATTTCCATCTGTAGTGAATAAACAGTCACAGTCATTCAAGTTCAGATTTTTGCCCACCGCTTCATATATGTATAGCCGATCTGCAGATGAGGACTCTTAAATATTTTTGAACATCAATAGTGGCTATATTTTACTTTTTTTGAGACAGAGTCTCTCACTGTAGTCTAGGCTGGTACTAAATTCACTATGTAGCCAAGGCTGCCCTACTCATAGCAATCCTGCTTTAGCCTCCTGATTGCTGGGATTAGATGTATGTGCCAACACCCTCAGCTCTCAATAGTAACTTTATTTATTATTAAGATCAACCATCCTGTACTAAATTATTAAATCACTGGAAAGCCCATTTCCTGGGCTGAGGAGCGCTGTCCTTATCACAGCCTACTACATTGCCTACTCTGGCTCCTTCCAATAACATTAGATTCTCTTAAGATATATTGTCTCTTTTTTTATCCCAAAGACATAATCTTTTTCTACTCATTGAAAATAGGTTCAAAAGTAAACATCTCTAAATTTTCATTCACTCATTCTCTTCTTTGTCCACAAGTTATTGAATTATTCACTATGTGCCATGAAATTTTCTATGTTCTAGAGATACAACAGTGAGCAAAACAAATATCACTGTGTCCTTATGAAATTCACATCCTGATAAAAGACAAGCAAATAAACAAAATATGTAGTATGACATTTTACATATTTTGTTTATTTGCTTGTCTTTTATCAAAACAACACTAGAGAATGTGACCTTTGTCAATTTTCTAGCAAAATAAAAAGTGAGCGTAAGACTTTCGTTTTACCTTGAGGCTGCAAAAAAGCTTGTGACTTGGTACCCAAAACTGGCATAGTAAGCGTGCTCCATGATGGCCATCAACTGAATGCAGTTGTACCCTGTATAAGACAAGGTTAAATAAAAATTCAAAGACACAATTGCAAAAAAATAATGCAGAAATACATCTCATTCAAAATACATAAATTGTATAATTTGTAAGCTGTGGCCATATTGAAAAGTTCTATAAGTTATCATCATTTGTCTGACCTTCTAGCACAAATCTGGGTAGCTTTTTAGTGAAATACTCTGACTATTTAGAATATCCTTATTTAAACTAACAATATATGAGATGCAAGTGTATCCTTAATTTTGCTTTCGAATATTAAAGATGGCAATCTGCATATACTAACCTTCTATTGTACCTGCAACAACATATGAGATTACAAAAGCTAAATAAAATGAATTTATATGGTATTTTATTTTTCTTGCCTCTGCATATTCCACTAATTTTTTTACCATACGATTTAAGAAATTTCACGAAATTAATTTTTCAACAAAGTAGTTTCATTTTTACAACCAGCACAAATGCCCCCACTCTAGTCAGAAGAGTCCCAAGTTGTGCACATAGACACATGTGCACACACATATAACACACACACAATACATTCCTTTCTCTTTCCAATGTTGTGCTCTTGAACTAACTAATGTTGCTCAAAAAGGTAGAGTATTTTACAGTTCACAGTATTTAAAATCATTGATTCTAACTCTGTAATCAGGAAAAAAAAAAGACTTTTGATCTTAAAAAATCTTAGAAAATCAGGTTTCTTTCTCCTAAGAGTACAATTTGGTAATATTTGAAATATGATTTGTTTTCTTTGAAACCTGTACTTCTGTAACCTTTGTAGAAAATTAGAAAATATTTTTTCTTAAAGTCTAATTTACATGAAGAGTGTCAAACTAATCTTATTACTTTAGGTTAGTATTATAGCCTGTCATGTACATATTTCAAGACATAATTAATACAGAAAATAAAAAAGTTATATTTAAAATATATACATTTAATGAAGAACATACAATTTTGTTCACAATTACATAATCTAGTGAAAAGCTGTTAATATTGGCTATTTTACTATAAAAATATTAAAATACTGATAGAAATATGGCATGAAATCTTGATCTTGCTACATAAATTATTGTAATCTTATAACACAATTTAAAGTCTATAATTTATTTCTGTACAATGAATATTCATATGATCAAGTGTCAATTTATGATTTTAGTAGTGCAATTTTTCAGGAGCAGCTTTTTTTTTCAGTACAGGATTTCACTAAATCACTAATTTGTCTATGCTGGACTCAAACTTGCAATCCGCCTTCCTCAGCCTTTTACTGTAGAATACTAAAATTAGAGGCTTGCACCCCCACATGGAACTTTACTTTTAATCTTTATGACATTAGTAATTCTCAGGCTCATTTGAGTTCTAAGTACTGGCCTGGGAAATTCAAACACAAATGTAAATAAAAGAATCATTGTGCTAAATGTCTGGTCAAGAAAAGGTCATAAATAACTTACTGTACTGTCAAAGAATATCATATATACATATACATACATATATGTATATATGTAATATCCACTAAGTATGTCAGATTATATTCTTCATGCATTTAATTAATTTTAGCTTTTTCAATTTTGGCATTAGTATCATAGATAATTAAGATCTATATGGAAAAAAAAATTAACCCTAACTTTCAAAACTTTCCACCAAAATCTGGATTCCCTATCCGAAGACTGCCTAACAGAAGTAATGTAATTAAAAAAAAAATCTTTATTTTCCTGTCTAATCAGAAGAGCAAATGCTAAATATGCTGTGAAATTATTTTAAAGGATTATTTTTTAGAAAAATATATCACACGTACTGAATCAATAATTCAGTATCACTTTATGCACTAAATTGATTGTTCCCATGAAGACACTCTGTCATTTACAGTGCAAGACACAAATATCCATCATGTGTCTTACACAAAAGATGGCCCATAGACAATTGTTAAATAAGTCATCCAGAAGGAGACTTTCTGTGATAATTCTTATATAGTTCCTGGAATCTTACACATATTATATTTTATCCCCTAAAAGAATAAAATGTATGACACAGTCAATGACCACTTCAATTGATAAAGGTTATCTCCTGTAGAAAAGTAATTATGATTACATATTTATCTACAGTTTTGAAAGCCATCAGGTCATATTACTAAAAAATTGAAATTAGAATAAGTATATTAAATTCTTCTGGTCTATCTTATTACATTTTTTCTTTTCTATGTTATCACTGTACAGGGCAATTCTCAAAAGCTAAAATAAATGCACTTCTGTTACATATTTAATCTCTTAACACAAAAAATAGACATTTAAAATTAGTTTTTCTAATAAGAAAACAGAATCATTAAAATTATATCTGAATAAAAATCCGTTATTACTTACCAAGGTCTTTGATTCTAGGTAGTACATTGCATGTAAAATGTTTATAAGAAGCTATTTTTCCTTCATGAGAAGAAATTCCCACATGAGATTCATAAATTCTTAGACTTCTTGGCTTCTTTGGTCTGGAATGTTTGAACTACCGAATATAACATTACATAACAATAAACCAAAAATTTTAATTTGGTTTACTAACTGACCAAGCATGTTTAAAAAAAAAATGAGAAACTCAAATTTTTGGGACTATTCTCAGATACAAAACACATTGACTATATTTGCTATATTTTCTTTTGCAAAATGTAAAAATTCTTTTTAGGATCTGATTAAGGGACCTATGTGAGAAGAAAAAGAAATCACATAATAACTTAGAACTTTATGTGTTATAATTGAGTGAAAAGATTTTTTGTACACACACACACACACACACACACACACACACACACTCCAAGATTTGTATCTATAGTCATCAAATACAAGGCATTTATTAACAAACTCCAATTATTCAGAAAAGCGGGTTTGGAGATACATAGCACTTACTAACACAATCAGAAATTTTATCCTAAACAATATATTTATGTCTTCCTAATTTCCTATTCCTAAGAACACAAACCCTACCTCCAAATCACAACAATGAAATGTTTAAACATTGAAGCCTCTGAAAATTGGAAATTACAGTTTTAGAAAACAAAATAGTATTCCTTGTAGATCAATGTATAGAGTTAGCATTATTCTATAATTTCAAATACAGACTAAACAAAAATGTACTTCTATTTTTTATTAGGTAGAGATGATGTACTTTGATATATGTACAGCACATAAAGAACACTGAGATGTGAATACTAAGCTAGAGATAAAGACATTAAAAATTACCATAAGTTATAAAGGTAAAAATTAATTTTCCTTTAATTACTAAAATAAACATTTATTTAAAGTTTTGGTTTTTTTTCTCACTTGATACGAGTGCTCAGGATCCCAGTGTATCCAGTCATAATTCACATTTCCATCTTCACGAGCCACATAGTTTGCCCATGGTGAAATACGATACAAGATCTCTCCGGTTTTACTAGTAATAACTATCTACAATGAGAATAAGAACTTATTACTTTTAAAATACATTAACGTTTAAGTTTAAGTTCATTCATAATAGTTAACAAGCACTGCTAAAAGTAGGAAGCAAGAAACAATGCAAAGAATTGTGAACATTTTTCAGATGCATGGCCTTAACATATTTAAATTCTTATTTCTTCATCTTCTATTATTACATAATCTTTAAATTAATTTACATCTTGAGTATGCTATGATTTTCTGGCAATTTCCATGATTGCAAAGTAGGCATTAGAGTGATTAATTAAATATACAGTAGATACTAGAAAGGCGAGTAAGTAAAAAAAAATTATTTGCAAGCTATTCTCAATAAATTAATAGAGAAAATAATCCTGTTCCTAAAGAAAGGGATAAGTGAGTTATATTATCACTGATTTCTTTTGCTTTTCACAGAAATTAGTAACATTTTCAAAAAACCAAAGAAAAAGAATGGCTTGATTAATACTTGTACTCTACAAGTACACATATATACACCCACAAAAAAAAAAATCAAACACACAATTTCCACCCATTCTCAATGTCTTTTACCAAGTATTTTTACCACAAAAAGACATGTTTTCCTTTAATTGTATATTCCCGTATTTGCCAATAACATCAATAGTGTTTTTAATAGCAAAAGATTACAATAAAAATTCAACTGTATTGGATTCACTATTTTAGACTCAATACTCAATAAAAAGATTTTGAGGTTATTCAAGCACATAAATGTAACTTCCAAGTGATTAAAATTGTGCTTTCTACAAAGACATAGTTTTTCTTAAATTTTCTTAAGAGCAAGTAGAATATAATCACAAATGCATAAATTGGATACTACATTATGTTCTTAGTATTGACAGAGACCACAGGCTCTAGTCTATCTTTTTTAATAGATAAAAGTGTAAATACTCATAACACTTGGTAATTAAATATTTGTAGAATGTTTTATAGTTCAGTAAGAATGTTCACATTCATATATCAGTTGACTCCAGAAAAGCTTTCTGATCCAGATACACAATAAGTGGGTTACCCAAAGTCCAACAATCACCACGTGGCAGAACTAAATACTGAACACAGAGCTTATGGTAACTTCCTTGCTATGAATAGACTTGCACAGAACTTCTTTCCGATGTCAAGGAAATAGTAAGTCATGGCTTATGACAGGGACACAGGTGAGTGGTGCTAGATGGTTAATTCAAATGAACAAAATTATTTAACTTTCTTTACTACACCTACTTATTAAAGCTGATTAAAGATGTTGCTATTATTTATTATCACAAAACAATGAATCAACAGAACCAAGCTTGTTCAGAGTATTTCACCTGAAAATAGATGGATTTCTGTATAATATACAAAAGATATCACTGAGGAGAAAGTGCCCATTCATGAATTCAAAATAGACTGGTAGGAAACAAAATACTACAAATCAGATCTCAATGAGCAGTACTTTGTCTAACCTATCCACCTGTCCTTTCTGAATTTCAAATTGGTTGATGACCCAAAGACGATGACTCAAAGATGGGTCATAAACAAATAATCATTGTTCAAGGTATTTGTTGGAAAGAGGGATATTGTGAAACTTTAGAAGCCTAAGGAATATATTGTATTCCAAAAATATTCCCATATCCCTTAGAACAGCTGTACATATAAATATCTTCAGAGTATACTGGGGCTGAGTGTTGGAAGAAACAACTCTCCATGGGCTCTTAACACTACATCTTTGTCTGAGTACGCCAATGCCTTGACCATTGTTACAGGGAACCCTTTCTCAGGGTTATGTTAGTACATAGTAACCAGACAAATGAGACATGTCTTTTCCAGATACAGAATATGCCTTTGTATGGCCTGTGGTAGAAAAAGAGATTTTCTAACCTCAATACTCCTCAGCTACCATGTGACCACTGTTACCAGTAACAGCCATGTAAGGTGTAAAGTATCATACCACTGGGCCAAGATGCAAGTGATGCTTATACTATCCACTGTGCTATGCCTGGTAAAAATCATTTGTCTCTGACATAGGAACCCTGAGGTTTTGGCCAGAATCCACAAAGTCACAGCAGAAAAATTTCTAAGCTCATAGGTAAGGTAAAATTAAATTAAAAAGTTGGAAAAGGATCAATTGCACATCCATGTATATGGAGTAGTGCTAAAACTGTATCTTTATTTCTGAAATTTACACTACTTCCCTCTCAAACAGTCATTTCTACTAGTCATTCAATGGGATGAAGACTAAATTTTCCAAGTTTCTTCTTTCTTAGCAGTGAAGTTATAAGCAAATAATAACCACAATAAAGCTCTCTACCAAACCTGGAAAATATCTGCTCTCATTTCATAATAAATACCGCTATTCCTCATCCCCAGGGATTTGGAAGTGTTTTTCTCACAGTGCATGGTACTTTAAGCCACTTTTCCCCTCCCTCTTACTCTTTCCCTCCTCCTACTCAAAGGGACTCTTCCCTAGCCTAGCCATCTATCACCCCTCTTCCTACCCTATCTCTCATGTTAAGCTCTTCTTATGCAATTATTTATGTGACTTTCACAGGGCAGACACCAGCAGTAGTCTTGTATCTGATCCATTTCACTAAACATTACAGAATCTAGGCGGCTCCTTTTCTTTCAAACACTTTATATCTATCTTCCTTATGGCTGCACAGTATTCTGTTGTGTGTACATACCACAAATTCTTTTCCCATTCCTCTGCTGATAGGCAGGCAGGCTTTTCCTTGGATTTAGTTATTAGAATGTGTGCTGCTATAAACATGGATATGCATGAGTCTTTATGATATGATGACTACTCTTTTTGGGAATATGGCAAGTAGAACAGTAGCTTTTCAACAATAGATATCTTAGTTTTTGAAGGAATGAACCAGATCACAGTCCCAACAGCAGTGTGCAAGTGTTCTTTTTTCTCCACATCCTTGCAAACAATTTTTTTCCTGTGTTTTGTTTAATTCTTAATGTTGGCCCCTATCACTAGAGAAAATCAGAATGGTATTTCAGATTACTTTCTCTGATGGTCAATGATGTCGAACCATTTGTACTTCTTATTCTGAGAAATTTCTTTTCATTTTGGTTGCCCATTTCTTAATGAGATCATTAACTTTGGGGGATTTTTTTTTTTATTTTTAGTTCTCTATGGATTCTAACTGTTAATCCTGTCTGCGGTATCACTGGCAAAACACTTCTCCAATTCTGTGGATTGCCTCTGCATCCTGATTCTTTCTTTTGCTGTACAAAAGCTTTTTAGTTTGATGTTTTCCCCATTTGTTGATTCTTGGCGTTGTCTTATGTAGGTGGTACTCTGTTCAGGAAATCCTTCCCTGTCCCTATGTTTTTCAGGGTTTTAGCTATTTTGACTTCCAGCAAGTGTTTCTAATTTAACATCCATTTCTTTGACCATTTTTGATTTTAGTGTGTGGTGACAAATATGGATACTGGAGACAAATATAGTTTCTTTCTCCCACATGCAGTAAAACAGTTTTCTTAGCACCATTTAGTTCGGCCCCATTATCAAATGACTGAGGGTGTTTGGGCTTATCTAAGTATTCTCAATTCTGCTTATTGGTTCTCTCATCTGTTCTTGCACCAATACCATGTAGATTTATCATCACTGTTTCATAGTCGATTTTGAAATCTAGAGTGATGATTCTTCCAGTTTTCCCTTATTGCTTAGGATTGCTTTAAAAATTCTGGGTCTTTTTCTGTGTCCATATCAATTTTTGAGTTTTTATTTCTAGTGTGTGAAAAACACAGTTGGTATCTTAATTCGTATTTCATCGAATCTGTATAGCATCCTTGGAAGTAAATTCATTTTGACTGTATTAGTTCTACTTATCAAGAAAAATGAGATGTCTTTCCATTTTCTGAAGTCCTCTTCAAACTTTTTCTTCAGGTTTCTGAAGTTTTCTCTGTTTAGGCCTTTCATTTCTTTTTAAGATTTATTTAGCAAAGGGTCTCCAGACTCAGAGCAGCTAGGCTATTTTTTAACATAGGTCTTCTTAGATGTTCCTATTGTTAACTCACTGGCAACTACATTAATTTAGGATTTTGGCCTGTAGATTTCTTTTTTGTTGTTGTTGGATCTTTGTCTGCTTTGGTATAAAAGTTATGCTAGGTTTGAGAAATCACGCAGGCAACCTTCCTTCCTTTTCAGTTTCTTGAAAGGATTTGATTAGTATCAGCATTAAATCTTCCCTGAACTTTTGGTAGAACTCTGCTGGAAATTTACCTTGTTCTCTTCTTAGTAGAAGTATTTTTATTACTTCCTTATTATCAAATTTGGATACCGGTCTGTTCAAGTGTTTCATGTTTTCTTACTTGGCTTTCGGACATTGATGTGCATGTAAGAACTTGTAATTTCTTTTAGGTTCTTACATTTCCTGGAGTATAAGTCGTCAAAATAACTTCTTATGATACGTTGAATTTTAGTGCTTCATTTTGTAACTTCACCTTTTCATTCCTAACAGTGTTGATGGAGGTTTTCTCTTCCATTCTCTTTGTGAGCTCCTCTAGAAGTTTTTAAATCTTATTTATCTTTTCAAAACCACCATTTTGTTTCACTGATCTTCATATTTTCATTTCAATTACACTGATTCCTCCTCTAATATTTTTCATTTCTTTACTTTTGTTAGTTTTGGAGTTGGTTTGTTCTTGTTTTTCTTAGGCCCCAAACTGCATTGTTAGCTTTGCGACTGTCTAGTTCTTTTTACATTTGTGTAAATTTTACATTTGTCTAATTTTGTTGCTGTGACTCAAAATCCAATATCCACAAATCTAAGGGAGGAAAGGGTTATTTTTAGCTCACAGTTTCAGAAGGTCACAGACCATTCAGAAGCAGCTGGCAACAACAGAAGTCACAGCAAAGGCAGAGGTGAAGGTAGCTTCTCACAACATCACAAACAGGAAGCCAAGTCAAGGCAAGTTGAGTCTAGACCTCCAAAGAAGGCAGGAAGAAGCTTATATATCTTTCTGGGTCTCATCCCAGTGATCAGCCCCTCATGGATCCAGGTGTGGACGGTGTGATAAACACCCACTACATGCCTATAATCCAATTTACATGGCTGTAGTCCACCCCTTGAGAATAGACCCCCTCTTCCAACAACACATGGTTCCATAGACAATCTATAACATTCAAATACAGGAGACTTTGGGGCAACAGTCCAGATCCAAACCACAATAATGTGCACTTATGAAGATAAGTTTCCCTCTTGATTCTGCTTTTATTATGTCTCAGAGATTGTGTTGTGATGTGTTTCAATTGTCATTTGTCTCCATGAACTTTCTGACTTCTAACATTCTAATTTATTCTGTGACCCAATGTTTGTTTAATAGAGTACTAGTCAATCTCCACCTGTTTGAGTAGTACTTTTTGGGAGTTGATTTCTACTTACACTCTACTGTGATCTGACAAAGTGCAAAAAATTATTTCAATATTTCATTCTTCTTGTATTTGTTTAAGCTTATTTTGTCCACTAGAATATGGCCTATTTTGGAGATGTTCCATGAGCAGCCAAGGAAAATATGTACTCTATTGCTGTTAAGCTCACAACTATGTAAATATCTCTCAAGTCCTTTTCATCCAAGAGGCAGAAATGCGTGCATATGCTAGAATTTATTTTTCCCAGTGAACCATATTTATTCCAAAAATCATTTATTAATATGCTTGTGAAACATAACAATGACAGATATGCAGATATCTTACATCTTAATTTTTATTTTCCTTTCCCTTCCTTCCCTTCCATCTTCCCCCATCCTCAAATCTCTTTAAGAAACTTTAGTGATTGGAATAAAAATAAATAAATGATTACAAAATTACTTGAAAATTCATAAGAAAATGGTGATATTCTAGAGGTCACATGATAGCTAAAAAAGTAAATGTGTGTTAATATTCATGAATAACAGAAATATTTTCAAATGAACAAAGCCTGATCCACGTGGTGTCATAGATCAGTAATCAATTCCAGCAACCTGGGATTTTGAGGCAGGATGATCACAACCTTAAGCCAGGCTGTGGGGAGGGGCAATGGCACAGCACAGAGGCAAACTTCCTTCCTGATCAACAATTTGAGTAGGAAGAATGAAAATGTATTTTTTGTTTTGTTTGGAGACAGAGTCTCACTCTACAGTCCAGGTTGGTCATGAACTCACTATGTAGCCCAGCTAGACTCACAGCCACTCCCTTGCCTTAGCCTATTGCCAGGACCCTGGTGCCACCATGCCTGGCTTATGTGCTGCTGGGAATGAACCCAAGGCCTTGTACTAGCTAGACAAACATTTTAACCATTGGGCTATGCAACCGGACTGAAAAAGTTTCTATGACAAAATTATAGGCATTAATTTTCAAAGACCTTTTATAAAAGACTAAGCGTATTAACATAAGAAATATATCTGCAATATGATATTAAAGAGGATCAGATCAAATAATATCAAACACTGGCATAAAGGACACCGATGTAAAGAACAGAAACAGACTTTATGGAGGGTTAATATTCTTTGGTATTTTGCTCTGGTTTAAAATCAATTATAGAATTGCAGCTATAAACATTCATTTCTGTGATACTTGCAAATGGGAGTGAAGAAACTGCAGAATACTGCAGAACAGCAACTGTTTTTTCTTAGAGCAGGTCCTTATGTAAATCGAGTCAGAAAGGCACTCGCCTCTTACCTACAAAAAGAATTACTATCCCACCACACACCAGGTTCAGTCCTAGCTCCCCAATTTTCTAGGCTAGTTAATAACCATTACACTGTAATTTTTTTTTCTATTCTTGTTTTTCTACTGAGGCAAAATCTTTATAGAAATAAAGAAACAACTAAGAGAACTGATAAAGTGTTTGCTTCATTTCAAGTACATTATCTGAACAAAAACCTTTTAAAGTAAGGTCACTAACAAAGGACAAAAATCCGAAGGGATTATCTGAGATTTAGAAAGCAGGCATCTCTGAGCTAGTGAGAATAATTACTCCTAAGTCAAAAGAATAGGAACAATGCTCAGATGTTGTAATCAGGTAAAGATTGATTAGGTGTCTCAGGCTAGAAAACAAATGAATTACCTATGATATAAAAATATAGAATTTAAACGTCCAAGATATTGAAAGATCAATATAGTAATAAAAGAAAAAAGCTACGAAAAGGGGAAAAAATCAGTGAGTTTTCATTACTAAAAAAAAAGTGTGCTTCCAAGAGACTCATCCATGTGCAGCGAAGGCTAGAATTCTATTAAGTAAACAGAGTTATAATCTGGTCTAATGCCAATAAAAAATTTAAGAAGTACTTTCAGAAGTGATAGGATAGAAGAGGCACTATCATAAGATGAGTTGAAGCTCTTTTTAAAATATTATATTAAGTACAATTACAAAAGTCTATCTGGTGATAAATTGAATCATTTGAAGAGAAGAATTTGATTCCCAAGCAATCACTAAACATTATTTCAATGAAGTAAAATATAAAGTAAGAAGGAAATTGAGAAATAATTCAACTTCTTGAAGAAATACAGAGAAGTGTTAAAGACTAGACACTGAACATATAGGCCTCAAAATTATAAGATTGACTAAATATACAATTATATATTTAATACATACAGAGACCTAACACTCCAAGAATAATTCTAAGAACAGCTCCAAAGTCAATGATGAAAATAATTCTTGAACATTCTGTTTTTTTCTAAAGTATCATAAATTTTGACTTTACTTCCCTCTTCTCTTTTTTCTTCTGCAAAAGATCTGTGTTTTGCTACGTGTAGATGGTATTAGGTGAAAGAGTATTGCAAATAGGTGTGTATGAACACTGACAGTGAGATAACTACTTGCAGTCAGTGAATGAGAAAATGATCAGACAGAGCAACTAACAGGAAAGAGACAGTGGCTGGACACTCAGAAATTAACTCTATAAATGTATTTAAATGACTTCTTTTCATTAGACTTTTTATAGTATTCTTGCAGGTTATAAAAGAAGGTCAAGAATTCAAGAGACCTTTTTACCATGGAGACAACTGCTGCAGGTAGAAAAACTGATACTGGAAAGAAGCAACTGGAAATAACCAGTGTTCACAAGAGAGCTATTCAATATTTACATTGACCTTAATAGCCACACGTTTTTTAAGCCCTTAAGCATATATGAACCTATGTCACATATATAGAAAGTAAAGGCACAAAAGAGCAAAATCAATATTTTTAAGTGTGAAAATCTCTGTAGATAAGAAAAAGTAGTGAATATTAAAATGACAGTAATTAACACACAAGCCAAAGAATTATCCACCTCTTTTCTTTATAAGAATATACAGAAAAACATATTTATACTACTCATCTATGAAAAGAGATACAGACTGGTTTGAGGCCTTCATAGGTAAATGAATGCAATTTGAAACCATCATGCTCAATGAAGTAAGTCAGATGCAAAAGGTTAAATTTTGGATGGTTTCTCTAATATGAGAAACCCAAACACAGGCATTTCATAGGACAAAATGCCGGAGTCATGGGAACTAGGGGAGAGAAAGTGGGTGTGAGAGGGTTGAAAAGGGAGAGGGGAAGGACTTGTAATTTTGCCAGGGTATATATGTACATAAAATATTCAAGTTCAATGTAAACATTACATATACATATATGAAAAAAGATAAAGATTCATGACCTATGGCCTTTTCTAAAAATATAAATGAATCATCATCTGTCCATTCAACTTTTAATTTATTATTTTAATGATACTGAAGCTCAAGCTGAGGGCACACATGTTGAGCTACATGTTCATACCATTTTTCCTTCTGATTTTGAGACAGGCTCTTGCTAAGTCAATAAGTTGTCCAGGCTGGACTCCAGCTTGCAAACTTCCTACCTCAGGTTACCAGAGTGCTGGGATTACAGGTCTGCAACATTGAACTTTTCTTTCAATTTCCTAACTAAGGCATTCTGAGTCAAATGGGAAAATGTAACACCATTGGCATATTAGTATAGGTACGAATGAACGACCTGAAGACTAAGAAAACACACTTTAAATTGAAGATGGTTTAACTTTAATTTTGACATTTAACATATATTTAACCATGGTATTCAATGAGGGCTCAGCTTAAATGTAAATGTTTAAATAATAAAAGAGATCATATACTATGTACTTTGCTGTGAGAAAAAGGTTATTTCCTATAGGTGTATGTTTATTCATTATTATTTTAAGGCATACTTGGGCAAAGTGCAAATACTTTTATGAAGCATAACCAAAAATAATACCTACTAAAGAGACAGAAATATAATTTCCTTTCTTTTTCTGGAAAAAGGTTATTTCCTATAGGTGTACGTTTATTCATTATTATTTTAAGGCATACTTGGGCAAAGTGCAAATACTTCTATGAAGCACAACCAAAAATAATACCTACTAAAGACACAGAAATATAATTTCCTTTCTTTTTCTGGCACAGTATTTAAAGATCAAATACTACAGAAAAGCTCATTTGAATTTAAAACGTGTCTACACAGAGCAAAAAAAAGGCATAAAATGCTTTTACTTTAAAAACTAAAGAAGATAAGTACAAATATTTATTCTCAGATGAATAATCATATTTAAATTACACTATGTCTACACTGAAAGGTGAAAAATAAAAGTTTATAAAAAGGTAGTATATGATATTTAATAATACATGGACACTATTTGGGGAGGAGGTCTGCTAATATAGTTCACTTATTTCTGGAGTCACGTTCAGGTTAACAAAGCAACCTTGAAAAAACATCTGTGGAAAGTCTACTTTCCAGACAACTGTGGTTCACTTCCATGAGCAAAAATGAGGAAAATAATATTGTTATAGTTTTTGTAAGTATAATACATTAACTTGTGGCCCTGCAGAATTAAATATTTGTGGAGATTGACTTATATACATGGACATGTTTCAAATAAGAATATTTTTCGCTGAATTTGTAAGAGACTATTAGACTATTATCTGTGCGTTTGACAGCAGTTTTCAACCACAGAAGAATGCCTAGGCCCTAGATATAAATGTCATCATTCTTCTGCCTGCCTGCTGCCTTGGATTCAGAGTCTGTGAAACACAGTGCTGTAAGAGTCAAAGCTAGGCCTGAGAAAGAAGAATAAAAAGTAAGTACTTAAGCAAGCAACAGAATAATGATGTCTTTATTTAAAATAAATTAAATAAATAAAAATTATCATAGAGGAAAATATATTATTATCTGTAATATGATCATAAGTAACATATTTTCTAATATCTTGATAATGCTTTTACAAAAAATAAAATGTATTTATATTGTTAAGAAAGCCTGTCTCAGTCTTGACTTTATATTTTACTTTTTTATAATTGACAGTAATTTATAATACTCTAATTCTTCACGGTATATCTTACTATCAATTCATTACTCCAAAATGATAAAAATATAAACTTCTCTGTAAACTTCATCTCTCTTAAATCACTGCAGGCATCCATACTGACTCAAAATTTCACTCATTTTCAGTCCTAAATATACTCATGAATGAGTAAAACTTGAATGACTTTATTTTCAATATTGTATTTAGAATTTCAACTTATAATTTTACCTTGAAGTTATAGTATATATTGGCTCTTCTGTCAAACTATCTTCAGTAATGAATTAAAAAATAACTTGTACTTCACAGAGTGTAGAATTTATTCTTTAAAAAATCAGATTTTTTTTTTCATCCCTTAAAGCTGGGCTTCTGTGTAATAAATGTACCAATGAAGGATTCAAAAGAAAAGAATAAGTAGACCCGATAAAAATCAGTCACTTTTTGTTAATACTTCTCAGTGAAGCTTAATGAAATAAAAGAGTATCATCTCTTTAGGCACAAAGAGCAGAAACTTCAAAGATAATAATCAACATACCAAAATTCATTAATTTATTGCATACAGAATTTCTACTCATATTACTCGACACACAATTATGTGTGCATCTGGAATTAGCTTTTTCATAAGATATAATCATAAAAAGATGTTTTGTCAAGGGGTAATTCCTCTCTCCCTCCATTTGTTTTCAAAGTTTAAATTTTAAAATGTGGCCATTTACAATACATATGAATGAGCCAAGAGAAGACAAAGTGTGGACAGGATTTGTATCTAAATGGAACTCAAAGCAATACCGTTATCATGAAAAGTAAGAAACCACTTCAACACAACCTGGGACAGGACTGTAGGAGCAAACTATGACTCTGGAAACGCAAATAAAAACAATGTTGAGGGTTACACCTCAACCCAGTGAGAACAGCCTACATCAGCTCAGAAAACAAGAATTGTTGGTGAGGATACAGAAAAAAGGGGACTCTTCTCCCCAACTGGTGGGAGTTCAATTTGGTACAATCATTATGGAAAGCTATCTGGAGATTCCTGAGAAAGCTGAGAATAGCAATTTCATTTAATCCAGCTACTGCTCTTCTGAGCATTTTTCCAAAAGAAATTAAGTCAACATACCAAAAGCACACATGCATATCCATGTTTATAGAACAACAATTCATAATAGCCAAATGCTGGAAACAACCTACTTGCCCATTAACAGAGGAACAGATAAAGAAGATGTGGTACCTATAAATAACGGAATATTACACAGCCATAAAGAAAGACAGATATGAAACCTTTGAACAAAAATAAGGCCACCTTGAGTCAATAATTCTCAGTGAAATGGACCAAGCACAAAAGATGGCCTACAGATGGTTATCACTCTTATGAAATATACAAAAATAATGACATAAAAAGGCCCCAACATAAATGACAGGGTAGAAAGAGAGGCAATGGTCAGCTAGAAAAGGGATGAACCACTGAGAAAAGGGTGGGCATAGATGCTCATTCATTCCCCAAGCCCCATCTCTCTAATGTGTTATAGTATTTAGAACTCATGTAATAACAAAAATAAATTAATTTAAAAACAAAGTTTGAGAGAAGAGGCAGAATAAGCAGTCTTGTTTTAGAAAAAAAAAAAAAAAAAAAAAAAAAAAAAAAAAAAAAAAAAAAAAAAAAAAAAAAAAAAAAAAAAAAAAAAAAAAAAAAAAAAAAAAAAAAAAAAAAAAAAAAAAAAAAAAAAAAAAAAAAAAAAAAAAAAAAAAAACTAGAAGGAGAATCTAGATCAAAGACCTAAAAAGTTGGAAGAAAATGAAGCAGCTTTCCAAATCAGATGACCAAAAATAGAAAACATGGATGTGTCAAAAGTAGGTGCTAACACTATGGAGCATGTAAAAATGTCCAAACCTAGAAATAGGTGTGTCCAAAATGCCCAAAAAACTTTAAGATAAAAAGAATACATCTACTGAACTAACATATTCAGAGGTTAAAGTTAGCTTTCATGTAGTTACTACTTTAAAACTTGAGTTCCTGACTCAGCACAGAAGGAGTGGCTGATCACAACAGATACAGTGTGTTTACAGAACAGTGTATAGTTGCTCTACAAAAAAGTCATGTTTACAAGACAATGTACAGTTGTTTCAATCACCAAATAATTATAATAAGATTGTTTATGGTAAAAAATTCTTTGCAAAAATAAAATTTCTAGGCATAAGGGTGAATACAATGTTATTTTCATGTATATGTTACAAATTTAGTCGAAGCATTCCCATGAACAGAGAATTTGAGAAAAAAAACAATCGTAATTACCAGTGCAAAACTTGTCAAATTATTATTTCATTTTTAGTATCATTTCAAAACTCTAATGTGACTGTTTGCAAATGTCACTTAAGTCAAAGACATAAAATTAACTGGACATCACAAACTACTTTTAGCACAGTGATAGACTAAATCCAGTTTCATAGAAATATGAAGTGCCAATGGCCTTATTAACAAAAATAAAAAACAAACAAAAGCCATTATCTGTATGCTTTAGAATATCCACTAAATCATGATAATCTAACTTACATAATGAGTTTTTTAATTTAGACACAATTCAGAAAGACATTTTACAAGAGTAGTACGTATTTTTTATTCTCTATACATTTAATCTTTGTAAACTGAAGTAGTGTTTTTGATCTTGTAGGGAATCCAATTAATCAAACTCTGAAAGTAATTCATGAAGATTAAACAGACAAATGAGAATCACCACATAACGTTCAGATGTGAGAGTTGTTAACATAAAAAAATCTAGTTTTGATCTTGTACATATTTTCTTTTTACATTATATTTAAAGCGTGCTTCCTGGGATACTTTTAATGGTTAATTTCAAAATCGTTAAATATATGAATAAAGTACAAACCAGAGAGTCTACAATGAAGACTCAACAGACCATCACATTGTGGGACAAGTGATAGGATAAACTCACAGCAGTTCAAAGGTCCAGGTACAGATAGTAAAAAGGGTAGAAAAAGAAACAGTTTTAATTAAAATTTATGAAATATAAACTTAATTTTAAATAATTTGGGTATAAAATTGCTCTAAAACTTTTTGTTAAAAGGAACACAATTGTATAACCTACAAATACAAATAGATCAATGCATCTTTTTATGACAGTTTTTCACCCAAAGAACAAAGTTTTTCTAGATTAAATGTTAGTTTCTATCTCATAGCACCACTACATGAATGGAGATATATTACTGGTTCTAAGTAAGTAAAGTGATAATGGGCATTCTGAGATTTGCAATGGTATACTGAGTAGGAGGAATGCAAATTAGAAAATAATAGGCATAGCATAATCAGGTTTTTATGATAACAGAAAGCATATTAATACAGAGTAAAGAGGGCCATATATAGATTATAGAAAGAGAGCCAAAAGAACACCCGACAAGCATAACCAGGAGTGCATGGGAGGGGACTGAGAGAAGGCCAGCACACCCTGATGAGCATGGACTGACCTTTCTGATTTTTTCAGTGTTTGTTAATTAAGTTTATTTTATTAATATACATAATAAATCAGACTTAATAACTGCAGCAGAACTAAAATGACACTCTCCAAATAACACGTAATGCTTTTCAAGAGTCCCACCCATCAAGATTTAGTTTTCCTGGGTTGAAACTATTATGACATAACCTGCAGTTCTCCACTTATCTGAAGAAATATATGAAAGTTTTATGTTTCAATGTTAAAATCTTCCAAACAAACACATTATTTCTATATCAGGATGCTCAGGAGATAATGTAAAGCTAAAATATGAAGAAGACAATTTAATCATTATCAAAATGCCACGACTTGGCTTTCCAAAAGAGGGAGCTCTAACTCCACAGCCACAAAAGTCACCAACTTGATATGTAAATAATATATTCAAACGTACAACTTATTGGTTTACTGGAAAAAAATAACTCTACATTGTATGTTTATTTTAGACTTATGATTTTAATTGCCTGATGCACATAGATAAATCTACAAAAACATCAAGAGCCACAATACAAAATGTACTCTGTTCCAAGTTCCTAACAGAGCTAACTTTCAGTGCAAAATAAAAAGTATCAGAGTGTTTAGATTATGAAAAAGTCAGAGAATAAAAAATAAATGATGATACAAAGTACAAAACTACAGACATTACAAGTTACTAAAACTTATGGATTCTGATTATTTGAATATTAAAATGACTGTCAGAACTAGAAACAAAATGTTATCCATGTGTTGGAATGATTAATAAATGTCTAAAAATGAAATGGTATATTTCAGTGCTCCTTACTAAAAATAATGATCAAATACTCAGTTTATGAATTAACTCAAATTAACTCGTAGTATCTAGCTTTTAAACTAATGAAAAGAAAATTAACAACAAACTAACAACCAAAGGGAGTATCTGAGTGAGACGAAAGACAGAGCAGTGGTGAGAGGAGGAGGACTAACACCAAATCCCAGGTATTTATGCAACCTGACACAAGCAATAGTGTCACTCTCCACAAATACGCTCCAAAAAGAACATAAAACTGCTGTAGGTTACACACGCAAACATCTAAATGTCAGTATAAGATGCGGGTAAGCAAAAACAGATGGAAATGGGGCACCTATTTATTCAGGGTGCTATTTAACAACTATTTTATCCACTTTCTACGTAATTATAGTTAAAAATAGTTGGTTTTTCTTCATCAGCAAGTGGCAAAAAGCACTAGGTTTCACACATTTAAAAACAGGATTTAAGCAAGGTGATTGCGACAGTTTTCTCAGCTTCAACATGGAGCAGTAAATGGGAAAGGACAGAATTGAAGGTAAACAGCACATTGACTATTTCAGCTACTTATGACATTGGACAAAATACTTAACCAAGCCAACATCCAGAATTTTTAGTTAAAATTATAAATAAATATAGTATATAAAGGTGTAGGACTTTTAGCAAGAAGAAGCTGCTAAACAAATAAAATGTTTAAAACAACACCATCAACGTATTAAATATTAAAAATAGTATTTGTAAAGTATCCAAACTAAAAGTCTCTAATAATTTAACCACATAAAAGGAGAATAGGAACAAAGAAGGATGATCCTTGATCTTGAAATATAATGAACATTTTCAAAACCTTGACTGATAACGTTTTCAAATTTGTGAAAGTACTAAAAATTAAGTAACTAATATGAGGAGGTGCCTTGCCAGCTCTACTGAACTATTTTCAAAAGAGTGACATAAACAAGTTATAACTTTTTTAAATTCACGTTTCTTAATTCTAAAATAAAAGTGTTGGTCAAACTCAACCTGCCAGATTGTGTAGTATTGTAAAATTTAGGAGCTTATTATGAAAACAGCATTGCATTTGCGTGTGTGTGTGTGTGTGTGTGTGTGTGTGTGTGTGTGTGTGTCAATACATGTGGACATATACATATGTAATTAATATATATATATATATATATATATATATATATATATATATATGTAGAAAGAAAATGACACAGAGATAGGGGATAAGATTATCAGGGTATAAGAACAGCATATATATATATATATATATATATATATATATATATATATATATATATATATAGTTAGACTATATGAGATATATCTTTAATAATATTGTTTTCAATAAGGAAGGAATTTATAAATCATTTTGAAGAAAGAAATGAATTTGGAAAGGCAAAAATAGCAGAAAGAAGGTCATTTTAGGAAAAGAATGGAAGAAAATATGTTCAGAAGTTAAATTAAATGAATTAAATAAAATAGCAAACCTGATTCCTAAAGAACGACATGAAAGGGAATCTACACATAAAAAAATGGCAAATTAGAGAGGAAGGTTTCTTACAAAAAGCAATTGATGAAGAAAATGGAAACACAGCATTAAGAGAGTTAGGATTAAGTCACAACTAAGAAATTGCCAACCACACAATACTAGACAAAAGTAATGATTTACATCATTAAATCACTCTAAAACAAAAATAACGATTTATATCAATAGATAATTTTCATCTTAAAAATATCCTCATAAAATCATTATGCAAGGTTTAGAGTATATATGTATAGTAAACAAATACACCAAGGAATGACCAAAAAAGAAAATCATATTTTTTATTATTAGTGGTCAAAAAATACCTCAAAGTATTTCATCTCTTCTTCCTATAACTTTGTAGTTCCAAACACATCATGTGTCAAAATCATAAAGAACTGTTTGAAAATATACAGACATCTCCCTTGCTGGTGCCGGTATAAAGCTATTTTTAAAAACTACCATGTTATTAGAATAGACAGTCTTCTCAAAGGGAGCACGGTGTTAAAAATAGGTATCTATCACCAAGGTCTTCTGCAGTGGAAAGAGGAGGCCACTGGAGTAATGCAGACAACAGGCAATAAAGGCTTGAGGTGAAAATGAAAAGAATATATTCAAGAAACCCAACAGCAGTAGAATCAGCAAAAATTATTGACTGATTGAAAGTGACATTAGAAGAAAGTCAAAAAGTAAAAGAATTAGAGGTTTATAGTTCACAGAGACTAAAAGGAAGGCAGACTCTTGCAAAGGAAGAAGTAATTTGAAAGGTTTTATCAGTTTATGAATATAAAAATATGCTTATTTCTTCATGCTATACATCAGTTGTAAACATGAGTCTCATAAGATTTGTCTCCTTGCTAGGTAGTCTGGATTCATACACAAACCTGAAATATATACAGTATATTTGATAATATGTACAGATTTTTTTTTTGTTAAAGTTCAGCCACTTATATACTATACAGGACATGTGAGTATATATGCATATATTTTACATTCATATAGATTTGCTTTCTTCCATTCCCCAAGCTCACAGAAATAGGTTTGTTGAAACTCATTACCATTGATTTTATCATTTTTTCTTCTTCTTCTAAGAGAAAAGAAAAGGGTCACCCACTCTGTAGTCCAGACTGTAACTGAACTCAATAGGTAGCCCAGGTAGGCCTTGAACACATGGTATTCCCTCTGGCTTGGTTTCCCAAGGAATCAAAGCCAGCACCATATACTTGTCACTGAAATATGCTCAAGTCCCCATAAAACAATCAAAAAATACACTAATAAAAAAGCAAAAAAGAATTATTTACTAAGTGTAAAGTAGGATCTTATCACCAAATCTATAATTTTCAGCTTAACCTAATTTAAATTATCTTTGAGTTTAGCAGAAGCTCCTTTTTGCAAGACTTCCAAACAATATAAAACATCTGGCTTAAATAAAGTGAATCTTTACTCCCTAGTATATCATTTATATGTACAAATTTCATTTAATATAGATGAGATACATTGAAAGTATGGATCTTGTTGCAAAGATATCTTTGTTAAAAAATGCATTTCTGTTACCCCAGGGAACATGCTTTTTCAGCGTGTAATCTATCAAAAACCTGGAAAAATCAAAATAACTAACAGTTAAAGTGTTTATTTTAAACAAATGTCAGTATTATGTCTTTGAGCAGTTACACAAACCACAAAATAATTCTACTGATAATCAATATACAGTTGACAAGCTTCAGGAGTTTTAACAGAAACAACCAAATTGTTCTTGAGACTTGTTTGAGGTCACTGTCAAAACTAAAGGAATTATCCACTCAGAAATGTGGAACCTCCACGTGGTTACTGGACGGAAAAAAAGTCCAAGCAATATCCAAAACAGTATCCAAATCCCTTCCTGTGTTCATAATTGCAATGTATTTTATAATGCAATTTTGAACATTGATTGGATTTTATTCATTATTCACATCTAGTTCTTGATTAGCTTTTAGTCTTGTCCAACAGTTGTTTCCTTACTAAGGGTTCTCTATACATCTTCAATGCACTAGCTTCATGTTGGTCTCATAGTCTTCTTGTTCTCTCCCTTGTATATCGCTATATTTCTTCTAAGTTTCACATAGATATAAATAAACACTAAACTAAGAAAATGAACACTTCGTCATGAAAGTACACAACTACAACCCCAGGTTGTGGGAGAGTGAAGCATGAGGACCACAACTTTGAGCCATTCTGGGTATGTAAACAACTTATCAAACCCTGACACTAAAAAATGAGTGGAGATATATTAGAGATCAATGCAAAGACCCTAGATTCCATTCAAAGGAAAGAAAGGAAAGAGAAAAAGAAAGAAAGAAAGAAAGAAAGAAAGAAAGAAAGAAAGAAAGAAAGAAAGGAAAGAAAGGAAAGAATAAGAAAGAGAGAGAGAGAGAAAGGAGAGATTCAAAAACTCAAAACAGAAAACAAATTCTTTAAATGACTAAGTGTTGGATAAAGTACAATTTTTATAAACAGATCTCAAGAATCTTTAGTCATTAATGAATACAATCTTAAAAGTATCAGATCAGTTATACCTGTGGATTTTATAAGGAAAAAATAATGTTGGTAAATGCAAACACCAAATCTTGCCTTATGATAAAAATGTATAATTGAGCTGTGTTAACAAAATCTACAAAGATATGATGTCACCACTGGAGAGGTTATATCAACTGTAGGCAATCGGGAACCATGCCTGGATTAGGGTTTGGGAACAACGCCTAGATTGGGAATTGAGAACCAACCTGAATTAGAGTGTGAGTGATTTGTGGACCAGAGAATGAGCGAAGAAAGAGCACCAGACAAGTTGTGGGAGGCCCAGCTGAGAACTTGAACTGTATAAAAGAAGGGAGGGAGAGAGATTGTTACAGCTGTTTTCCTCTGGGAAGCTCTTGCCTTTGCAATTGTCTACGGACGCCAACTTGCTGCTACACGACACAGATCTTCATCACATATTCACACCAGGCTCAACTTGCACCTGTCTGCCTGTGGCTGATCTTCAGTCACTGATCTTCATCTTAATTCTCCACCCCCCGCCCCATTTTCTTTATACGTAAATGTGCAAAATTTAAGGTTTACAATGGAGTTCAGCATTTTGTGCCCATATGTATCTTATCAAGGTGACAAGGACTTTCCCACTTTCTCATTATTCTTTGAACAACAAAGATCCACAGCAGAATCCCACCGGCAGCCCTGCAGTCCTGCATGGGTGTCCTACTTCATGGCTGAGCAGCCAATGGAGACTCCAGCTCTTGTACAAGCAGGCTGCCATCTTGGACTATCTCTAGCCTCAGATCTGTAAGCCTTCCAAATAGATCCCTTTTGTTATAATTTCAGTAAATTCGGCCCTTTGAAATAACCCAAGCTAATACAGTAACTAAGGTGGAATGTCTCCTATGTAAGAACTAAAATTGCAAAGAAAAAAGCTATATTTTTCAGGACTACAACTGAAATACTTTAGGACCATCTTATCCTCCCCTATGATAAATATTTATCCTTAAATATACTTTGCAAGGGGTAAATTTTAGGAAAGTAATTCTTATTTTGGTAAAATTGAGTTTACTATTTTTCTGAAAAATACTTAACAAAAGTATCCGCTTTAAAAAGCATTCTTCTTTCTAAAGCATTTAAAATACTGTAAATGGCACAACAAAGTCCAATATTAAAAGTCAGATTTTTTTTTTTAAAGACAACTTCTCCAAACTTTCTCAGGCCAAGGGCATAAAAAGTTGCCTCACCTCTCTTCCTCTCTTCAATACAGAAGGATGGTCATAGTACACAGACACTGGCAACAGGAATTCAAAGTCCAAATTCTTTTTCTTAGTCAACACTGGAAGAGGTCAGGGTTTCAAAAGAGATAAAACAAGCCTGGGGGTTTCTATTATATCACTGTATCCCACAGAAAACCCCATATTCCTGTACTCAGTGAGATGGTGAACTGTGTGATGAAGCACTCCATTTCCTAGGAGCTGGCTTTGAATAAGTTGTTTTTCCTTTTACCAAAATAAAAAAGTCTCTTTTGATGTGGTCAAACAAATGAGCATATGAACCCAAACAAAGTAGGTAGCACCTAGTCCATAAAGTATTTAAAAACTCCTTTCGTGAACTATTAAAACCATGAAAAAAAACACTGGCATTTAATTTCATTCTTACCTGATGCTTCTACAGCATCACTTCAAAGAAACATCTGAAGTGTTCAATATGTTTATAAAAACAATGCTCACCATCAATTAAAAACAAAAGGTTAGAGACACTACATATTTAGATTTATTTAGATAGAAGAACATGTTTCTAAAACCCAATGTAAACTTCAGACATCACAAATATGCCTACCCAGTGGTCCTATGAATTGTTTTAAAGGAAACTGATTTACATTCTCAATTTTGCTTTTCAAGAAAACCAGGTTAGAGCCTGGTTGCTGTCAGTTGCAGAACTCTGCTTATAATGCCTTTCAATCCCACACTGCTTTATTTGCACACAGGATTTTTATTAAGATAGTATGATTTTACATAGAGATTGCTATAAGCCTAATAACTCATTAAATACAATGCTGGCATTCCATGATAATTTGGCCATCCTTTAAAAAGTAACAAACTTACATCTTTCACACTATAACATCTAACAAACTCCAGATTGCTCTTTGTACTTAATGTTGGACTTTACAATCAAAGTCTGCCATTATAATTATACAGTATTAATACTGGCTACATCATTGAGTATACATCCCTGAAGTAAATAAGTCATATACCTTTATGTGTATATAAAAGGAATAACATTTCTAAATGTAATGGATTAATTTATAAGAATATTTGGCCAGTGTGTTTCAATACCATAGAAACAAAAAGAATACAGTTATTCACAATTAATCTGAGAAATATATAAAAAATATTTCTAGCAAAAGGTTAATCTACTTTCTTAAAAAGCTCATTTTAAATACCTATTGCAGTAAATGCATTCTATTTGAAAAGAAATTCTTTTCTTTTTTCAAGTGAAGCAAAACACTTAATTTTAGCTTGATTAATTGTCCCTAAGCAAAAAGTATGCTGGCTATATTCCTTGCAATTAGGATACTCACTACAACTGAGATTGGGCCAAAAGGACATGCATAAAATAAAAGTATGTTTCCATATGTAAAAGGAATGTCATGACATCGTTTTCTCCTTTTCCTCTTTCTACAGGAAACACGGAGAGGTGAGTGTTATTCGCTATCTAACAGCTGAGACAGAATACTGACAGACACAACATAACGGAGGAAAGATTTATTTACCTCCCAGTTTCAGAAGGTTGCATTCCATTCATGGGTGGCTAGCAATGGCAGAGCACATGGCAGTGTCCTAGCTGGAAGAAGATGTCCATGGCATAGCATCCCAGAAGTCAAGTGCATCAGTAAGGGCAGAGCTAGTGTATAACCTTCCAGGACACGTCTCAGTGATCCACCCCTTCTGGGTCAAGCCTAATGTTCCTTCCCTTCCAGACTAAGCTCCAGTGAGCCACTGATTCCAAGTCACATGCCCAGTAATGAGCCACATATGCCTATAATCTACTACATACCATAATCCACTGCAGATCTGTAATCTACACCTCCCGACTAGGTCCCACCTCCTAATAGCACCCGGTTTTATAGGTATTCCATAATAATATCCAAACATGAAGATCTTGGGGGACATTCCAAATTGAAATCACAACATTTGCCATGTCGATAACAGTTTGAGACAGACACCAGTAAGTACAAGGATTTTGGTCTGAACATTCACACAGAGCAGAGTGTGGCTATCTATAGAGGCCATATCAATGGAAATTTTTACCACAGAATGAAAATAAGTCGACTGTCTTATTAAAGGCATTGTTGGTTTAGCAAAGTAATATCAGCAATGCCTTATGTAATAGAATGACTCAGAAAGGTATTATAAACAACCACTGAAATGACCTTTAAAAAAAAAAAAAAGTAATGAACTTGTAAAGTCAAACAACTGTTCTTGGGCCTGAAATGTTCATTACAATACACATATAAGAAACATAATGGTGAAGCTCTAGAATTCACCTGGCCTGGTTCATTTCTTCACCCCATCTCAGTTTAGTCATGCTAGCTTTACAAACATGTGGACTTCTTTTAGCTTCCACTCTTGCCTTTATGTGTACCTACTTTGGTATCCTACTCCTTTGACTCTGTAATGACATTGATGACCTTCTAAGTTCTATTTCTCATCTCATTTAGACACTAGTACATTCCTTCTAAACCTTGTCTTTTCAGCCCAAAGGTAATGGGTAAGAAGGAAAGCCATGGCTCCATCAAGTATTCTTGAGTTTGTTTTGAGAAAAGAATTGCTACAAGGCCCAAAGTACTCTCAAACACATAAGCTCAAGTGATTCTCCTTTTTCAGACCCTTGAATGATGACATTACAGACACCCAACACCACTATCAAATATTCGTTTTATCTGTATTATTGAATATGCATACATGAAACATATGTTTATACCGATCCTAAGAATTTTGTGCATATACATATCATGACAAAATTACAAATCTTTCCACTCTTCCTTTTGACACTCTACCCTGCCCCACTCCCCACTAGTTCCCATTATTCCCCTCAATTAGTTCTATGAAATAACTGGGATCTGGGCTTCTCATATCAGAGTATTCTAAACAAAAAATATTAAACTGTTTTCCAGTATTCTACCAAGTTTGTTACTGTTGTTGCCACTTGCCCACAGGAAAACACATATTTTAGAAAATGGAAACTAATTTACAAAAAAAATGTTATTTTAGCACAGGGTTATGGTAGGTAGTATTTTAAAATATAGTCATCAAAAGGACAAAGAACTTACAATTAAGCTAGTAAAGCAACATATTATAATAGACAAAAACAAAACCTATGTATATTTGAGCCCTGGCTCTAGTAACTATCAAAACACTATGTGACACCAATACGTTACAGAATATCTCTGCAAATTTGTTTCCCAATTTAACCATAGTATGACCTTCACAGAAGGGCTGTAATTAGTCCTGCTACAGTTAATATTCACAAAAGGCTTAAGATCATACCCAGGACATAGTAAGTGCTCAAAGAAAGAAAACGAAAAGGGAAAGAGAGAGAGAATGGGAAAAAAAAGAAAGAGGAGGAGTTTTCAAGAAACAACCCAAAATGTGGCCTAATTTGAACATAAATGCTGATTGGTTGGTAATTTGCATATTTGCAATTATAAAATAATTACTTTAAAGTACATATGAAGAAGAAGAAAAAGATTTAAAACAGAAGAGAAAAAAATCAACAGGTTTGTAGAGGGTTTTTCTTTTTCTTTTTTTTTTTTTTTCTTGTGTTTGTCTCTGAAGGTGACCTTTTTGGAAAAACATATGTTATTTGTTCCCTGAGCTGTGTATGATTAGTTTCTTCAGCATACACAGACAAATTAGGAAGGCTGCTGTGGTGCCCAGAAATCATCCATTAAACAAAGTCAAAATTAATGAAAAAATTGAGTTCCCTTTGTGTTTGATTTTCATCTATCTGCACTCAATTATAAACGAGTTATCGCAGAAAGCTACCCATTAGCTGTTAATTCATAATGACTTCAGAAAGCAATCCCTGTTCTACCACTGGTACATCTTGCCAACCCCCTACTCTCTGCCTGGCTTCCGTGGAAAATGCACATGGAAAATAAAACTGTAAGACGCAAGTCTCTCCGCAGTGTAAGCCTTTCAATGAGAGACTCCACAGCAGAGAAATCAGTCACAACACATGCAAGATGAAATAAGATTTGATCTATATATTTTAAAGAGATAATTGAGTTATTCTTATCTTTTATAATTTATTGTTATTTTAAATAAAAAGAGATATAGATATAATAACAAAGCATTCCGGAATTCCATTTCATCAGCTCAAAGTGAATATTCTTCTTTTTCGCAAAATTTTCAGTGAAGAAATATCAGAAATAGGTGATATGTGTTTTCCTCAGTGAAAATATAACATTTAATTATTGAGATAAGCAACATTTCCCCACAGGGAGAACTTTTCTCCCCTCATAGTATTAATGTAAACAAGTAAACACTCTGACTTTGAGCACATTTACAGCATTTTGTAACCTCCTACTATATACCTCTGAACTATCTAAAAAACAAAACAAAACAAAAAAAAAAAACAAAAAAAAACTACAACTATTAACGCAACTTTGTGTTCTGGTTTAATGTAGCTCTTATTCAGACTTGTCTGAATAGCTATTATAAGGAATTATAAGGAATAGCTCTTATTCAGACTTGTCTGGGTATGCACTTTTTACATAGATCTGTTTTACTGATACCCAACACCACCTATAATAAAAAATGTGAAGTTATATTTTAAAATAAAATAAGAAAAGATCCTCCTGCATCAACCATCCACAGACTGGGATCACAAGGCCTTATCTTAAGAGACTAATTTTTGTTAACTAAAATTGAGATCACATGAGCCCTTTTCTGTGTTCTAGAAGAGAGTATAAATCTGTGAAAAAAAATTAAATCACTAAAGGCTATTAGGGTTTGGATCTGGAAAGTTCCCTAGCAGCCCTGTGTTTTTACAGGTTGTGAATTATCTGTGGATTTCACTGCTGCTTGGAGGAGGGGCCAGATTGGAGGGACAAATGACGGGGTGTGGTGTACCACTGGGAGTGTGGCACATTACTGAACGTATGGTTGGAAGAATACACTTCAGTCCTAGTTTCTCCCAAGACTCTCATCCTTCTCTGGCAATGCCTTAAGCAGCTGTTCTCCACCAGACACTTCCCAGCATCGCAGCTATCGCAGTTGAAACTCCGAATTCACAGTTGAAACTGTGAATCAAAATAGAGCGTTTCCTCTCTTACATTTATGGGTGTCAGGTATTGTATCCTAGCAGTGAAACAGTAACTAAGACAAAGGGTAAAGGCCTGAATAAAACAAGAAAGTACAGGTGAAAAAGTGAATTGGTCTTTAATATAAATTATTAGGATTCTTCTGAATCAATGCAGGGTTTTAAAAAAAAAAGCAAAGATATGTATACGTGTTTTCTTGTGTGTTTTCAAAATAAAATTTCCTCAACTAGTTTTACTATTCTATTAAATCTCCCTATAAGTGTGACAGCATCACAAGTCCATACAATTCAAAGTGGTCACTTTCTGCCACATACAATTAAAGAATACCTACAAAAATTTGCTTTCCTTTATATTCTATCATTTTATGTTAACTCTTGGCAAACTTCTATTGATCAACACCATCAAACCCTTTGAGACTGTGCATATAATTCATCTGTTTTCATTCCCCCATACTAGTTACTTTTTCATTTCATTGACTTAATACCCAACATACACAAGTTTGAGGAGAAAGGTTTTTAGTTCAATTTCAGAACTCCATTCATAGGCCACTCATGGGGAGCTGACAACAGTGGAAAGACATGGCAGAGGCAGAGGTGGAGGTTGCTACTCATAGCATCACAACAGGAAAACAAGTGAAGTCAAGTCCCAGAAGAAGATAGCAACATTTATATATTTATTTCCAGGTCCCATCCCAGTCATCACCCCTTGTGAGTGTAGAAAGTGTGATAAGCCATCACCACTTTAATGTAATTCAATCCATGCCTGTCCTCCCACAACACACTCATAATTCACTCCTCCAAACTAGGCCCCAACCTCTAAACAGCACAAGAGTCTATCCATAACAGGCAATCCATAACATCCAAATACATAAGACTCATGGGGCACATTTCCGATCGAAACCACAACACCCCCATCTAATTTTCAAGCTGCGACCATAGTTAGTCTCCTTATTTCCACTTTCCCAAGAATTTTTTACCATTATCCTTCATTCTTTCTTTGGATCCTTCTTGGCCACATCAGTATTTACCCCAAAATCATGGAAATTAAAGTATCAAAAATAAATAAATAAATAAAATAAAACCAGAACAACTACATATTCTATTTATTTTGTCCTGCTTTTCTCTCAGAAATGTCTCAATGCATATAAGCTTCTTATCTGACTTTCTTGCCATCAAATTCTCAAAAATTTCCTGTCTATAACAAAATTTTTGGAGTACATTATAAATTGAAGAGTAAGCATTTTAGCTTTGCTTTCTTCCTACACACATCCAGAAAAAAACAGCACAATGCTTCAAGTATGGAAAATATTAAAAAACTGAATACTCCTTAGCTAAGAAATTGAGGAAGAAAAGAGCAAAACTGTACTTAAGAAATGAATGTGAGTTAGCTGAAAATAGAAGAGAATACTTCCACTTTCTCATTCATCTTTAGGAAAAATGACATACTCTGTAGACTGGCAAAAACACTGCTTAAAAACTTACACATTTATTTTGTGTTTCCTATCAACATTCTAGGGAGCTTCAGAAAAAAAAAAGAAAAATGAATCAATTAACAAGCCTTTATTCTCATCTACAGAGGAGAGACCATTTGCTAGTACATTATTTTGGTTCATTAACATTCATATTGTATTTTGCAAACACAAAGTATTATCATCGCTGTGGTAAAGGAAAGTGCATCTAATTTTAACTATGCATTCTCCCACAAATTAGATGTTTCAGGGTCTTAAAGGTTGATTAAGTTGAACTAGGTAACAAATGAAGTGAGTAAAGGATTTTTTTGTAGGTCATAGAAAAAAATCTTTATCATGTATAATAATGTATAAAGACATCACAAGCAAAAAATAATCAGACCAAAATCTCATAATCATTGCATACTATGAGAAAGTGATGACTAGCTGAAAGCCAAGAAATGTAAAATAGTCTTTAGCACAGAAGATGCATTTTTTTCTTTTTTTTTGTTTATAGGATTATATTTTGAAGTTTGAGTTGAAAATAACAAACTTCTACAAATTTTCTTACCCTCAGTAAACTCTCACTGAAATAGGTAATAGCAAGAATACAAAAGATATTAACAGAGAACAAATAAAAAGAAAGACGAAATCACAAAATTCCACACAATTTTGGAAGAAGAAAAGAAGTTGGAGGAATAAGGAATTAGGAAAAGAGATAAATACTACAACCTGACATTGCAGAGGACATACCTGAAGTGAGGTTCCCCACCTGCTGCCTTCATTACGGAAAGAAAAAAAAAATGACGTGTTGGCTGATAGTACTACTAAAGAATATAAGATTCTGTCAAAAATAACGTTCTATAGGCTCTCAATTAGATTCTTTCTCCTAACTTATACAGGTAAATATATATTCTTCCAAACTCTAATTCCAACCTTTCAAGTAGGATATCAAAGGTTCATTCTCTAGAAAATACCGGAAAAGGGGGTTCCAGGTACGGAAACACTCAACACAGAAACTGACAGGGAGTCATATGCCTGAAAACAGGGAAGTGAAGTGCCTTACTAAAGTCCTGGACTCTCATCCAATACCCTGACTGTACTCTAAATATACCAACACAAAATAAAAAGCCCTTTGGAAAGCTGAGGCAGGAGGATAGCAAGTACAAATACAGCCTGGACAATGTAGCACCTTAGTAACACCTTATCTCAAATAAACAATAAAAACAGACTGGGGATATAGCTCAGAAGTTCAGAGTTAAGGCCTCGAGTTCAAACCTCAGTACTCGAATATATATATATATATATATATATATATATATATATATATACACACACACACACACACACACACACACACACACACACACAAATTATTGATGCGTATCTCCTTTCTAGTTCCCTGCAATGTTTTATTTCTCAGAATTCTGAAAAAATAGTGATAATTTCCATACAAAAAGGCTAAGGAATAAGGTATAAAATGATGTGTGAAATGTGGAACATGGTTCAAGTTCTACTTTGTGCCATTCTTGCCACTTTTTTTCTTTCCCTCTGAATCTTTACCGACTGAAAATGTAGGCTAATATACAAGACCATGGATGGAACACACAGGCCTGAACTCAAGCCCCGAATCTAGTATCTCCTTAGTGTTTAAATTTCAGTTACTCATTTTTAGATTGAAAACATAACAATATCTATTTCCACACAATTGTCATGTAGGCTTGTAATAAACATAAAAACAAGCCTTAATTTTTCTTTCTCTTTATCCAACAAAATTGCAAATATTAAGGTTCATGAATTTTTTTCTACCAATCAAGTAGGAAACATCTAATCACACTGTGTAATTTTAAAAAGTAATATGGTCTTCTACAGAATAAATTGATATTAATCAAAATTTATATGTTGGATTTCATCTTTCTCCTCTCCAACAATAGGTACTCTTAACAAGGAGTCAAAAAGCAAAGGTTGTTGAGAATGTAGGGGAAAATGAAGACATTTACGCTACTAATGGGACTGTAATTTAGTATTAGTACTATGCAAATTTATATAAAGATTCCATAGAAAACTGAGAACAAAAATCTCATTTGACTCAGATATACCTCTCCTGGGCATCTTTCAAAAAGAGTTAAAGTCATAGTATCACAGAGACACATGCATATCCATGTTCACAGCAGCACAACTCATAATAGGTAAATCCTGGAAACAACCTACCTGCCCATCAACAAATAAATGGACTAAGAAAAAGTGACATGTATACATATCACACTGTCATAAACAAGATATGAAGGGTCTGTAAGAAAATGTCTACCTTGAAAGAACATAATGATTAATTAAATTAAGCAGACACAAAAGATTAAATATCACATGGAATATCTTAAATGAGAATGCTACAATATAAATCATTAAAAGAGCAAAAAGAGAGAGGAGAAGAAATAGACTGCTCAGAGGTGAGAATGGGTCTTGAGGAGTGGAGAAGGTGGAAATAATGGAAAGGAAGGAATGAAGAAAGGAAACATGAAAGATTAAAAAGGGACATGTGTGGGCACCGATTTCTCAAGTTGTTCGTAATCAATAATGTAAATGAATTTTAGCACATGCATGATCAAATAAAATATATTAAGTAAATAAATGTATATATTGTCTAACTCTTTCATGTGATAATACTTTGATATAAGGCCTGTGAGAGCTAACCATGTTTACTTGAAGTCATGAAATTGGATCTCTCATGTTAGGATTAATGCCTTCATAAAACAACACACCAGAGTTTGCACACTAGTAACACCTGTGTTCCATCATGCCCACTCCCTCTCCTTTTCTCTAACTCTTTCTCTCTCCTTCTCTCTCTCTGTCAGGTGAGCGCAGGGAAAGATTACTGTCTGAAGTACAGGAAGCGAGCCCTGGAGCCAACCATGCCACTAAGACTTGTAGCTTCCCAAACAGTGTGGAATGAATTTCTGCACTCAAGTCATGTACTCTCTGGAGTTTTGTCATGGTAGCCTGAGCTGACTAACATAAACTTCCAGAAATGTTAAAGTTTTGGTATCAAGAAACCCTTGTTCTAGTCCATTGACCAGTGATTTGAAAGAAAAAAAGTTAAGTATCTTAAGTACTAAAAGGATAATTCTAAATGCCATTGCTAGTGATTTGAGTATTAACTGGAATGATAAAAGAATACAACACAGCAATTAGAAGAAAATGAATTCTTCAGTTTGCCTCCACTCAACCTTCTCAGTGAACCTTCTCGGGCTTCCTAAAAATGAGATACATTTTGCTGTTAAGAAAACCCAGTTTCCATCCTTCTCTCCGCCCATGCAACGTTACTGTTACGGTTTGAATATGAATGTTCACTCAAAGCCGCAAATATTTAGAAAGTGATCAGACTGTTCAGGGTGAATTGGAAGAAGGCATTTAGTTGACTGATTTCTCACCAGAGGTGGAACTGGGACACTGGAGGTGCCTGTACACCTCCTCTCTAGCTCGGCCCTTCTCTCACTGTGCTTCCTGTCTTGCCAGACCAAGCAGCCATTTTCTGGCCTGGCTCTCCACTACACACTTCCATCACACCAGCTGATTGTAAATGGACTGAGACCTCTGACTTGTATCATGAAATAAACCTTCCTTGCCTAAAGACATGGGTGCTGGGTATTGCATCCCAGTGAGGAGAAAATGCCTACAAAGCTATTGATATACTGCAGAGCTCCTCTTACTGGCCAGCTTTGCCCACTATATGCTCTATTTCTTGATCTTTTTCTTACTGTGGCCTCATCAGGATTAATATTTGGATGAATTACTACCCTAGCCTACACTGAACTCCCATGGGGTATCTCCAGCAGGTTCAACTTTGAAACTTACACATTCAAATTGTTCTCTTTTGAGCATTCTACTGGGTTTCTGTTTGGACCTTGATCAATATACACTTTTTACTTAGGGAACACTCACTGGTCAGAATATCATTCTTCCCTCTCTTTCTCTGCTTAAATTTTAAACATATAACTAAGCATACTCAATTCTCACACAGCCTCTAAATTATTTTATTAACATCAAATTTTTAAAAATCTTTTCAAGCTTTTATTGCTCCAATAGACTTTGTGTTTAAAATGCATACATGCACACACACACGCACACACGTGCGCACACACACACACACACACACTACAGTGTAGCATAAGCATCACAGATCAAAGACAGTACTTGACACAAAGCAGAGTAACTATGATAAACTGCTATGAGCCAAGGCGAGAAACTTTTTGTAAATATAATAATGTTATTAGTGTTAAACATTTTTAAACTGTGAACAAAAATATCTTTAAGTAAATAGATACATATATAAGTCAGAATAATAAGTATATAGTCAAAAATAACAGAACATTGAAGACATGAATAACATGCATAAAATCATCCTTTGGGAAAACAGTTTTCTTTCCTATGTGATTATATCCTTGTGTAGTCAATTTTACTTTATTACATTAAGTCTACTATTTTGATTGAAAAACTAACATAAAAATTTTAAAAGAAGACATTTGCATGATTATATAACCAGTTAATTTTTAGAATGTTCAATTAAAAATATTAGCTATTTTTCAGAGAAAACAAAACTTTTATTTCAATGGTAAGTAATGGCATATTTTTTATTACTAGTTACAAGATAATTCATAAGGGACATCCTCAAGTAAGTTATAAAGGTCAATTCCTTGTAGGCTGAAATAAATTTACAAGTTCAAACTAAAATAAGATTTTTTAATTACCATGATAGACTACCTAGGGACAACTTCAAAAAAAGGCCAAAACCATCAACTTAGTTGATTTTTATAGGAAATCTAATATTCCCCTTACTAAGGAAAATTTGACATATCACTTTCCATAAGCAAATAACTAATTATAGCTCTACATTAGTATTATAATAGCATTTCATTGTCTAAGACAATGAATAATATTTTGGACCCATTTTTCTCATCAATCATTTTCACTGATACTTTTAGAAAACAATAAAGAAGAAATATCACATAATAGTTTATCTGGTTCTAGTAAATATTTCTGTACT
Organism: Ctenodactylus gundi; assembly: GCA_004027205.1. NCBI lineage: Eukaryota > Metazoa > Chordata > Mammalia > Rodentia > Ctenodactylidae > Ctenodactylus > Ctenodactylus gundi. The sequence goes on from PVKB01004079.1 coordinate 69,606, forward strand.
GTTAAACACAAAATTTAAGACCCAAGCAATAAGGCTGGAAAAATAGCAGAGCTGTTACTAAGCATATCCAAATGTCTAACATATAAACTTCCAGAAACACCTAGCAAACGCAAGGCGCTGAATTTGATTTCCCATCACAACATAAGCCAGGTGTGGTAGTACACACCTGTAATAACAACAATCAGGAGGATTGCCATAAGTTTCAAGGCCAGCCTGCGCTACATAGTGAGTTCAGGATCAGCCTGCACTATATGGCGAGACCTTATCTCAAAGAAAAAAAAAAAAAAAAAAAAAAGCTAAGCAACATGGTAAAAGCGTTGTTTAAATCATCGGATCATTTCCTCAAAGTTTTGAGACCAAGGCCTAGGATAGCACAAAATCTATAAAAGATTTTAGTAAGAGTGCAGATGCAAATGTCTATCACTAATGACCAATATTTTCAATAATCATTAATTCATGGTTTAGGCTGTGTATTCTTTACCTGAAATGCAAGGGTTTAGAAATATTTCAGATTTTAAAATATTGCACTGAATTACCCTGGGAAACACACCAAAGTCTAAATATAAAACATTCTTTATGTTTTAGAAACTGATACTCAAAAGGGAATTTTATATGTTTAATAATTTTGAATAAGAAACAAAGTTTCATGGTGTTGAATTCTGTACCTTTGCATCATGTCAGCCCTCATGAAGTTTCAGATTTTGGAGCATGTGTGGATTTCAGGATTTTTCCTAGCTACATAGTAAGTTCAAGACCAATCCAGTCTACAGAGCAAGACCCTGTCTCAAATAAATAAATAAATAAATAAATAAATAAATAAATAAAATAAAATAAAATAAAATAAAATAAATATTGGATTAGAGACAATCAACATTTATTTAATTAGTTTACCATTTTTAGAGAAACAACATAGTTAATATAAAACACAGCATTTAGTTTAAAAAGTAAGTTAAGTGTTAATGCTCATAAAACTTTTTAACTGAAAAATGTCAGGAAAAACTCAGCAATATTCAAGCAGTAAATTCAAACTTTAAAATAATAAATCAGCAATAAAAATAATTATTGCCTTGCTTTATAGTTTATACAAAAGCAGGGCTTCTACACTATAGAAGAATCAAGCTATTCGATATTTTCCTTCAAAATTGGGTATAAAAGTGGCTTCAACATTCAATAAATGCTTCTTGAGTGTTTTCTTTCCCAGATCTATTCATAGAATTGAGAATACATAGTGATAGCAAACAGAAAAAGCAAAGGCCTTGCTCTTGCAGAGCCCAAAAGCTATGGGAAAGGATTATTTATATTAAATTTAAATCCCCTCTTATTGTATATACTGTAGCTACTTTTTCTCTAATTTACTATAGATTAAAAAGAACTTTGGCTGTCACCCCAATGTTAAAATGTCTCCTTATTATATAAAATATGTTTTTGGTAGCATTATATAAAACAATGTTTCAGTAATTTTCATATATCCTTCTAATGTTACTATTTGAAAAAAAACAAAACTTGCAAATCATAAGTGCTATGCATTTTAAGTATGTGTAAGTAACCATGTTAGTTATATTAAGTAAAAAAGGCTAATAAAAATACTTCAGTCAGAAGATTCATGTTTTATATTACAAAGAAAGGAAAGAAATATAGAGACACAAAAATAAGATATTTAATTACATGAGTATGGGTTAAAATCAACTAAACATAAAAGAATTTAGACTGCTTTCAGCATAGCTAAACCCTTTAAGTATAATCCAACTTTGGGACGTACTGGTAAAAGATCTTTAGAGGAGGAGGCAAGAGAAGCCAAGTGTCTTCTCTATGGATCCTGAACACTGATCTACAAGGTCATCTAAAGGAGAAGACCTAGAAGATGCTCAGGTGCCACCAGTGAAAGGCCTCTGGGCCCTATCAAGGTGGCCTTACCACAGGGGAACAGAAGACCACAGACCAGACAGGGAAAGAAATAGCAAAAGCGCATCCTCAAAAGGCAGAAGTCTACAATAGAGCATCACCCCTCCTCCCACATTCATGAGACTCATGTAGCAGGGATCTTGTCAAAACTCTGGCTTAAGATGCAAAAATCCTTTATTTGTTGATTGGAAGATAGGTTTGTGTTTATATTTTTCCTGTTTTTATTAATATATATATATATATGTATGTGCAATACACAATGGTTGCACTGAGCTTGAGTATTTTGTGTACAAATATATCAAGTCAACATTTCAATCTCTTCCTTCTCCCTTCCCCTCGCCATTTTTGGTGCTGTCACATCTTTCCCACCCCTGATAAACTCCCACCATCACACCCATTTAGTTCTATAGAATACCTGTGTTCTGGATTTCTCATATTAAGCTTTCAGTTTCCAAAGGTCAACTTCTGGGAAACATTTTATGTAACCTTTATTATACAAGAGTCCCAAACACGTGATAAATACAAAACAGTTGAGAATCTTAAAAGCTGAACACTTCCAACGTAACATATTCTAATTTGATAATGTACATTCGTAAATTGTACTTTGCTTAGATATTGAGGCTGTTTCTCCCATCATTATCATACATTTGTCAGACATTCTAATATTTTAAGTTGACTTTTACAAAGAGGCAAATAGGATAAAGAAAATAATTAGCTCAAATAAAATAATGGAAGAGAAATACCTTTAATTTGGATCCATGGGGTACCAGTACAGATTCATTCTGCTTTGGTGGAATATACAGCTCCCATTTTCCATAATCTAGTTTCTTATAGGGGTATGAAAATGGATTCCAGCCATCTAAAATGACAAAGATGATCAGTTAATAGCAGTCTGACAGTAATAACATTTAATGAATTTCAAGTAAAGCACAATATGCTGTTTTTTGTTGCAAAATCAAATTGCCTAAAAACTATCGTCATCTATGTTATTACTCAAAGTATTTTCCCAGACACCTAAAAAGGCAGGCTATTCTAAACTTACAGGAAATACACCTGGAGCTCGAGAAGCAGCTCAGTGGTAAGATGCACACCTCACACGAACTACGACATGAGTTTAACCACAACTACAGCCAACCAAGCACCCAATCTATTAACCAATAAACAGACAAGACATTTTAATTGTCTTTTCAGCTGTAATACATCTATTAATAAAATACACAATAAATAGAATGTAGAAAACAGTAATAGATGGATTATTTTTAAAAATCAACAAACTGAGATAATATGAAAAATAGATATTAGACCTCTCATGAGAGAAGGTGTTATAAAGAATATAAAAAACATATAATGGGCACCCCAACTCATAAAAATAGGACTTAACACACAGTGGAGTAACACTAAAAATCAGTGATCACACGACTGATGCTTAGAAAATGACCTATCTTTATTTGGAAAATAAAATGAACTTATAATAATACATTGAAAAATCATTCAAATATGTATTATTTAAATGACACATAAGTCTTTAATATGATTAGAAGACAACAGAGAAAAGCATATTAAATTTCAGGACCTAAAAAATGGATATTTAGCCTGGGTATACTGATATAGATCTGTACTCTGAGAGGCTGAAACATGAGGTCCATACATTTAAGTCAACCTGAGCAACTTAGCAATTTTCTTTCAAAATAAAATAAAATGAGCTAGAGGAATGGCTTAGCAGTTAAAATGCTGACCTAACAAGAACAAGGCCAAGCCTGATTCCCCAGTACCACATGAGCCACACCGGGTCGCAACACATGCTTGCCAACCTAGCACCTGCGAGGCTGAGGCAGAAGGACTGCCATAATGTCAAGTCCAGCTTGGGCTACAGAGTGAGCCCAGGAGCAGCCTGGACGCTAGAGCAAGATCCCGATTCAAAAATTAAATTAAATTAAATTAAATTAAATTAAATTTATAAAATACTGGGAACACAATGTTAAGACCCTATATTTAGCTCTCCATATGAGAGAGAGAGACAGAGACAAAGAAGAACTCATCTAATATAACTATGAAACTTGGAAAGAACAAGTGAATACCTGCCCAGTAAAACTATAAATATATCTTAAGGATAGGTACTTAAGACAATCTACAAACTAGATGAACATACTTTAAGAAAGAAATAGCATACAAAATATGTTAAGAATCTTGTAAGTCAATTAAAAAATTAGAAAAAAATGGATGAAAAATATATTCAGAGGATGAGACTTGCAGTCAGAAAATCACAAATTAAAATAAAATGCTATTTTCTACTTGCTGGATTTGCAGAAATTAAAAGTTCTAAAATACCAAATAGTCAACAAGGATATTAAAATAACAATGTGGCTGAAAATGAAAACTGATTAAAAAACATATGTTATAATATGGCAAGACTGAAGTTCTGTCAACTCTAGAGTCCAATAATTTGATCCCTAGATAATAACTAGACAATTTTATTGTAAATGTGCATTAAAATTTACTCAAAAATATTCACATTTTTTTGCAACAGAAAATAAACTGCAAGTAATCATAGTTTATATAAGTCACAATATGAGTAAATACTGTATGGTACAATTACACCACAGAATTGTATACTACAGCATATAATAAATGAATTGGAATGATACACAACATATGCAAATATTCAAAATATAAAAGTTAATATTAAAGAGGTATAGAACTTGATTTCATTTATTATCAAGTCCACAAAAATGCAAAAACTAACATAGATATGTATTAAATAAAAACATTAAAACAAAAAAGGGGACATGAAATATCAAATGCTATGCTGATTTATTCTGAACAAAGAAAACAAAACACAGGTGCTTTAAAATATTAATATCATTTTCTTCCTTAGGATGAGTGATACACACATACACTTATATTATTCCCTATTTGCTTATGCCTAAAGTAAATCATAATATAAAAAATTGAGCAGTCTTGAAATGCAAATCATGTTGTTGACACTAAATTTTCAACCCAGGTGAAATAAAAGCATAAACCAAGTCCTATAGGGCCACATTTTCCTTCCTTCCAGATAATTCTTTCACCCTATGAGCTCTAAGGATCTTTATTCTTTCCCAACCTCGACGATAAGAGTAAACTGGGAACACAAAACGATATTAAAATAAAGGTCCTTCAAAATGTTGGCCTGCTCTCCTTGAGCAGAAAACATGTGTCTGAAAACACCTTACTTTCAGATGCATACCACAAAATGAGAGTTATCATAGATCACTTCTCTTAAATGTCATACATCTCACCTATGTGTGCTCTGAAAATTTTTACCAACACATAGTTTAAGCCATAGTTCAAGGCCAAAAAAAATACATACATACATACATACATAAATGAAACCTAAGTATTTTTATATATTTATTGAATTCCTTTGTAGCAAAATACTTAAGATAATAAAACTGGAGTCAACAGTAGAACATTTACCAGTTAGATCTGAAAATGAAAGCAACAGTCATTAGTCCATTTATTCATTTATTAAACTTGTAATTTTTGTTTATTACAGTTCTTTTTTAAAGACAAAATGAAATTAGTATTTTAAATCTTTCATCTCTCATCATGAGAAAATTAAGATTCATAAGAGTACACAAAAATAGCACAACAAAATTGATGATGGCATATCCACTAAACATTTAGTATAAATCAGACTTTATTAGTCTAAAGGAAAAAACATCATTGATATGCAAAATTTACACACAATTATCTATTTAAAAGAGCTTTTTTCGGCAATGAGAAAAATATTTTATATCTGATGAAATAATTCTGTCACAAATTCTAAGATATATTTATATAAGTATTACAATCTTAATACCACATTTCCTTCCATAATGATCTTAATCATCTACAACTGTGAAAGCCCATGTAGATTATTTGTAATTCTATATTTTGAGAAAAACTTGTAATTTTTTCTGTCACCTTTAAGATTTTCACTTCAGTAACACGCAGTTCCTCACAGAAACTCAGATGTTGACTATCACTACAGGTACCTTTTTCTTCCCATAACAGAACCTTCCCAGGTATTCTTAGAACATCTTCACATGAGCTCCAAAAGAAAATTCACCACATCAACAATTAAAACACCCTACAAAGTTTATTTGAGCAAGAGGAAGATACTCAAGCACATATATAAAACTACTTAAGATTTCTACATTACACAGTTCTGTCCCCTACATCTCTGTTCAAAAATAGCACCTACACAATCTTCCATTTTCTTTATTCTTTTCTCCCAAGCACTGCTCAGACCTCCGCCTCCTCGCTCTCTTCCATTACCAAGTACTGTTTCTTTATGGGCAAGAACGAAAATAGTCAAGATACTCACTTCTATCATCCTGCAGGCATATGAAACTTTTGTTCCATAAAGCAAGTTTCTTCTTCAGATGGATTCCTCCAAGTACTTACTAATGTGAGCATAAATGTAACACTATGAAAAAATTGTAATTGAGAATCTGAATAGAGGTACCCAAATGTATTAAAATCTTTAGTGTGAGTATGTAGTTCATAGATAACAAACAGATAATGTTTTCTCTAAAATTCACACCAAAGAAATTGTCCATTTAAAACTTACGAGTCACTAACGACAAAGTGAGTAAATTCTGAAGGTTTTAAAAGTGGACATAGCTAGGTTCAAAGTTAGGTACCCCTAAAGCAATGGGTTCTTAGTATCATTGTTTTGACAGAATTATAAAAATGTATCCTGTTCACATAAACTACTTTGTTGAACATTTTATCAGGCATTAGAGGTTTATCAGTTTAGAATAATTTACATAGTTCCAAAGCAAACAGCTTAATAAGTAGTTTCTCATTAATAAGCTTAATTTTATCCTGATATTTGAAAATGCTAAAGATTCTATTTGTCTATAGAATAAAAAGCATCAGATAAAATTTAAATCGAGATATGAAAAAAAATGATGTGTGATGCATGGTTTAATATGAACAGCAAACACGTTCAGCACAGGCAGTCAAACATTAACTAAGGTCACTGCATTAAGAACACAAATTCTCCATGTTTATCTCATACCCAAAAACCTTTCGTTTTCAAATGTAATCATCCCATATAAATTTCTTAAATGTCAGTTGCCTTCAAATACTCCTAACCTCTTTTATTCATTCACCTGTAGTCTGTTTTCAGTCACCGTCCTTCTACGGAGTTTTTGAGTTTAATGTAAAATTTCCTTACGTGTGATTGAAATGGCTTCAATGCGTTGGAGATGTGTCTCCGTGGTAGAGCCCCTGCCTAATATGCGCAAGGCCCTGAGTTCATACCTTGCCTCACAAAAAGAAAACATTTTAAAAAGCAAACAAATAAAACCAACTTAGCTTGGAGAGCCTTCCACTTTTCAGAAATATGTCAACATTCTGAAGGACATCCATTGTAGATGGTTGGGAAAATCCCTGCCATACCACTCCACACCCAGGTTCCCTCAAAAAGGCTAGGTATCAAACAGCAAGCGGAGCTCACATAAAGCTGATACTTGAATAAATGGCAGATGTCAGTCCCATCACATCTTGGTGGATGCCCTTTATGCCTTAACAGTTAGTAAATATTAACATTAGGAATATCCTTTTGAAGTACTTAAACAGCCTTCCTCATGAGATGTTAGTTAGCTATTTCAAGATTGATTTCATGCAGAATTTAATAATTATTATAATGAAATCTGGTTGTGAATATAGAAATGAGGGGACTTTCCTCATATCAAGAAAGAATAAAGTCCAGAATGAAATTTCCTATGAAATGTCCCTCATGCAGAACCACAGAAGGACACCACATAGAATTTGGAAAGTAGACGGCAGTAGTTCTTTCACAGGTACACTCCAGTAATTCTAGGTCCCCTTCTCTTTTCCCTTCCAGGAAATTCTTCCATTCATTTGGGAAGAGAAAGTCATTTTTATTCAACATCCAATACCAAAGAAATGAACAGGGTAAGCCTACCAGCATTATGTCTCAGGAGAAAGTCCCTTTGACCATGGACTAGTTGAGATTAGCTGTGCTTTCTGGGAGCAACCTCTAGAGTACAGCAGGGGGCTATGAATTGAGAATCAGTGGGAAGTCCGATCCCATTATTTAGTGTTCAGTTCTATAATATATAGCTTCCTGGAAATTAGAAGATAAATGAAATAATCTGGAACCTCACTAAACTGTTATTTAAAGCATATATAGAAAAAAAGTTTACATGAACAAATCAACCAAAAACCCTCTGATTTTAAATAAAATTAGCTATGTTTTTATAGTATGAATACTGCTTATATCATGATAATTTTTATGTAAGAAAGGCGGCAATAAATTAATATATCTACTCGAATAAAGTTTAAGAAACATTAAATTAAAAGCTAATAGGAATACCATATATGATACAAAAATAACTACTGCTAGTAGAAATACATAAAACAGTATTATGATGAACTAGTATGTTATCTGAAATTTACTGAATACTTTAGAAAACCTGTACACAAAGCAAGAGAACAAATGAAACAAGAATATCAAAATATTTGTAATTACTGCAGCTGAGTTATAAACATAAACGTTTACCTCCCTCTTTTCCACAGATTAGGAAAATTCCCTAAGAAAATCTGAAAAACTGATATTGTGAGACCTCTAGGTACTTTTCAGTCTCTTTCCTTGTTTCCAATTATAAAAAAAAAAGTACTCAGGCAAAGGACATAAGGATTTTATGTTTTTATGGATTGAAATATAGATCAAAAACTACTATGTAGATAGTTTGGATACATACTCCTACCAGCCACATATGAAAATATCATCATCAACACAGAGAATTATCATTTTAATAACAAGTCATATTTGCCTGGCTCAACCAGAGTCCACTAAGAGAATTAAGCCCTTTGCCCCTAAGGATACACCATATGCAATAAATTAGCTTCTCTTTGATGCATCTGAAATAGTACTTCTTATCTATCATCCTAGCAAGAATTTAGAAAACAGGCATTTTCATTTTCTGCATTCTGTGGATATGATGCAGAACCAGTGTGAGAGATTACCTCTCATTACTATACTAGCTGCACCAACAGCTAGTATTTTCATTTCTTTTCAAAAGATGTGGCGATTATAATTTATATTATTCTCTTTAACTTTATTATTTTGGAGAGATTAATGGTTAATGTTATATTTTCTTTTTGACTTTTTAATTTAAATCTATTATTTTTCTTAAAAAATGTGGCTTACTCTGGGCTTTAATACAATGGCGATCAAGCCATTTACTTACTTACCAGCTTACTTACTTTTCTCAGGCAATATCATTCAATTATCTTCAGATAGATTTTTAGGAAGAACTCCAACATAAAAACTACATAAAACATTTAAAAACAGAACTGCTTTGTTTTTATACCCCTATGAAATGGAACCTCCCACCTTTTATTTTCCCTCTCAGGCTTCAGTTCTAAAAGTTACAAATAAAGTAGTCAAAGTGGATCAAAGACCCAGATATTAAAAAGGAAACACTGAACCTCCTGGAGAACAAGATAGGTAAAATTCTTGAAGATGCAAGCACAGAGGAAGATTTTCTCAATAAAACATCTGATACAAAAGAAAGAATGCTAAGAGTTAAGAAAAGGTATTATTCAAGTTAAAAGGACTCTGAGCAGCAAAAGAAACAATAAACGAAGAGAGATCTGACAGAACAGGAAAAAAGATTAGCACCTCCACCTTGGCTAATAAGTAGGATATACACACAATTGAAGGAAAATAGACACCTCAAAAATCAAAGAACCAATTTGAAAATGGGCAATTGAAATGAATAGCCAATTCTCAAAAACAGTCCAATGGCCAAAAAAAACACATGAAAAATGTTCAACATCCTTGGCCATTAGAGAAATGCAAACCAAAACAACATTGAGTTATCACCCTACCTCACTGATAAGGCATTTTTGAAGAACTCTAAAAGCAACAGATGCTGATGAGAATGGAGAGAAAAAAGGAACTCTTTTGTATCACTGGTGGGTCTGTAAACTGCTACAAACATTATGGAAAGTAATAGGGAAATTCCTCAAAAAAAAAAAAAAAACTAAAAAGAGAAATGCATTTGATGCAGAGATATCTCTTTTGCATATTCTTGTAAAGGAGTTAAAGGCACCACATAACAGACATGCATGAACACCCAGTTTTACACCAGCACAAGTGACAATAGCTACATTCTGGAAGATGCCAAAATATCTATGAATAGACCAATAGGTAAAGAAAATGTTGTGTATATGCAAAATGAAGTATTACATTGTCAGACATATCTGGGTCATTTCTAAGTAGAAAGATACAACTTGAAACTATGTTGCTTAATGAAGCGAATCAAATTTTAAAAAATTAAATATCAGACGATCTCTCTAATATGAGAAACCTAGAGTATAATATGATAAACCTACAGTCAAACAGGTAAGATGTTGGGTGCCAGGGAGGATAAGCGAGGGGTTAGGAAGGTGAGAAAGAGTGAAGGGAATGTGAAGCTGATATATGTATGTGCACAAAATTTTCAAATTTAATGTAACCGTTGTGTACAGCAAATACTAATAAGATGAGGAAAAAACAATGATCATTGCTAGTATTCAGAAAAGGGTAAGGTAGGGTGAAGAGGAAACTGTGTGAGAAGACAGTGAACCCAGTAGGCAGGTAGGGATACAGGATACCCCCAGAAACAAAGAATTCACTGGAAGGCAGGATTATGGAAAAAAACAAAACAAAACAAAACAAAACAAAACAAAACAAAACAGCTGGCTAGAATTCATGACAGTCTGTAGCTCACCACTCCCTAGAACTTAGTTAAGAGACACTAGACAGACCTTTAAGGGAGAAATATTTAAGGGTGGGCTGCAACAGCAGTTTAAGGGTAGAGAACCTAGCAACCAGCCCTAGCAACCCAGCTGCTTAGCATAGGGCATCCTTTTATCCCTTTAACCAGCTATACTATAAAAACCCCTAGACAAAGAACCAACCACACGGGCAATCCACATTTCAGGGACCCCTTTCTGACTAACAGAAGCTTTACCTCTTACGTTTTTTTCCACCTTCTGTAAGTTTCGCAATAAAACCTCCCCACCTCATCTTCTACTGCTTATTCTTCAAGCTTTTGGAGACATAAAGTCACCAATGAGCAAGTAATTAGTCAATATAAAACAGGGCAATAGATTTTGGGGGAAAGGCAAGGGGATATAGAAGCATGTGAAAGAGAGAGAAGTTGGGAAGGGAAGTAAATTCGATGATGATATGTATGTACACGAATCCTTCAAGGTGAATGCAATTACTATGTATTGCACATGCATATCAAGAAAAAGAATACTATTGGAAGAAAAAAACAAGTATGATGAGTTGATGCCTTTGCTCAAATGACATTAATTAACCTCTTTTAATCAAGTGATCATCCTGCCACTGATGGTTCAATTTCTTGACTATTATCTACACTTCCCTTCACTTTCTCTATCTACCCAGCCCCTCCAATATTCCAGAAATACTTTGGCAAAAGTCACAAGTAACCTACAATTTTTAACCTCAGCTATACTTTCAGACTTCAAAGACAGGTTCAGTAACCAATGAGTAAAATATCATTGTAGAAATATGACCAAGAATCCAGTTAGGAATGTCTTCTGTGATCCCACATGTTTATGAAAGGAAAGTTGTAACTCTGTAGGTATAGTGAAGGGAAGCAGCACAGGGAAGCCTGGTAAGAGAAATGGACACGCACATGGACAAAGAGAAAGTTTCTCAAAGTTTGAATTTCTAACATTAATTTCTTCCACTAAAAACACATGGAAAAGATAAATATGAATATATATATATATATATATATATATATATATATATATATATATATATATATATATTAGGGAAAAGTTGTGTAAGTTGAAATATTCTCCCTTTTTTCTATTTTCTTTGGCAAAGTCAGGACAAATCATATGCTAATGAAAATGAGGAGGTAGTGAACTGATGCATTCTGAAGAAACTGTGCTGTGGGACTGAAACTGCTACCACTTAATTTTAATTGTCAGGCTGACTCTGCTAAGAGACCTCTGGAAAGTGATTAGATCACAAGGAGTTGTTCTCTGCAGGATTAATCCGCTGCTGATCACAGCTGACTGTGCTGTTAGAAGGTGGCCCCAGGTTACTAAGGCCAAATCTTTCTGAGAATTGTCTCTTGAGAGTACACTTTCCCTGTGCTCTGATCCCTGGTCACCCTGGTTTCTGCAGCTTTGCTTCCTCTGGCCCTCTGCCATGAAGTTCTGCCTTGGAGCCACCTGACCTTGGACCAGAAGTCTTGAGTTCAAAATTAGGTTTTTCATCCTTTAAATAGTAGGTATCGGTATTTTGCCCCAGAAAAAAGAAAGTTAATTAATTAAGAAAGGAAGGAAGGAAGGAAGGAAGGAAGGAAGGAAGGATCCATGAACACGCAAATAGGGTGTTGACAGCTACAAATCTATAGAAGCAACAGTTCATGAGGCCGTGTGATTTTTCCATGGTGCATGGATGATCTGTAGAAAGAAATGAAACAGCCTGATGTAGCCAGGATTGGAGACTCAGAAGGGGTGTATGTGGAAGGTCAAGGTCAGAAGAGAGCAATCACTCAAGAAGACAATCAGGATCTGAAGTAGGATCAAAGTAGTTATATCACATGATACTAGATCAAGAGTTCTCAGGATTCACAGAGTTTAGATCAGGAGAATGCTAGCATTGTGACCTTTATACCTTTATGCTTTTCCATTTTTGTTTGTTTGGTTTTTTTGGTACCACAGATTGAACCCATGGACTCTGCATTGAGCAATACCCACAAGCCCCCCACCCCTTCCTTTTCTTTCAGTTTTGAGGGAGACTCTTTATAAGTTGTCAATTTACTCAGTATAGGCTAAATTTGTGATCCTCCTGACTCAGTCTCCTTCTGAACTATAGCTGTGTACATCTTTATAATAAAATATAATGCTTTCCCCACAATTCCCCCTAATGCTCACCAGCCCCATTGCTCACCAAAAATATCCCAATTACTATTCATCTGCTTTGATAAATCCTCTAAAAAGTACAGTCACTTTACCAGATCTACAGGTTAGTGAATAAAAAATAAATTCTCACTACTGATGCACACAATGAGTTAGGGAATAGTGTGCTTACACAGTTGCTGATCACTGTGTCTGTAGATGACTTATATACCAAGGAACAGTGATTGCTATACTGAGGAATTCCCACACTAGACAAACCTGCATTAATCAAAGTACTTACTACATGGTCTCTACTGATTTCTTTTCCTTCTCATTCACTGTAAACTACCTGAATGTAGGGAAAAAAAAAATTGTACCATCTTTATACCCTCCTCCAGTTTTGTAATCACAAAACACAAAATAAAGATTACAACATTTTCTTTACAGTTAGTAAATATAAAAAATGATCAAAAAGCACAAAAATCAAGGTAGCTACTCTCTATTAATCTTTCCAATTGATATAGATCACTAAATAAATTATGTAGACAAAGTTAAAAACAAAATTATAGTTAAGAAAACTAATGACATGAATATATTTACTGGTATAACAAGATAGATTTTAATGTTCTACTTCAACTACTGAACTTCAAAGATACTACATGATATACACAGTTCATACAATTTATAAAAATTTGGCATGCATTTATATATAAATTATATTAAATACACATATAACAAATATTACCACTAAGCAAACAGATCTTCTAAATTGCTGAATAAACTATTTATTTACAAAATGGCTAATTTTTCATATCTGAACACTAGTAGCATCTAAAGTGTCTATGTGCGTGTGTGTGCATGTGTGAATGTGTGTGTGTGCATGTGTGTGTGATTTGTACAATTAGGACACATATAGAATATGATTCATTAGGTTGGATTCCTTTTCTGAAATCCAAATTCCAAGAAAATTGAATCACTTTTAAATGAACCAATGTGTTTATTAGATTTGTGGGGTATAAGAAAACTTCAATTGCTGCTCTATGTCATGCTGATATAGGCAGACACTCTCAGGTTAAATTTCTCCCTTTGTAGTACAAGTTTCAATTTGGATTTTAAAAAGCTCCAGGCCACCAATTTTCACATCTTTCCCCACTCCCATTTCAGAAATCAGAGACCTAATTTCAGGAAAATACTGGCAGGTTATGTGGAGTTTTAATATGCTCAAGAATATATCCAACCCCCATTAAAGCAGCTCCATTAAAATAAAAAAATAAACTATTTACTCTTACTGTATTTCATGGCTTTAAGTAGCTACTAATTTTAAGTCAAGCAAAGACATTACAATCATTATAAATGTGGTTAAGTTCTACTAACACAACTCTATTGTATTTGTCAAAATGGTCCCTCTTCCCTACAGATAGTGTTCTTAACAGTGCAGCAGCTCCCCTTGAATATCTCTGTGCTGTAGACATTCACACACACACACTCCTCTATGTCTGTGTCACCTACAGCAACATCTGAGGGTGCTGCATATGCTTACATGTGGTGAAAACAAATGAGACTGTACTCAACACTACATTCTTCAGTTTGACTCCACATTCCCCTTGGAAACCACATTCAATTCATAATGAGGCCATGTTATCCAACATGCAAATAAAATGTTTTTAATCTTACTTCAAAATTAGTCTGGGAGACTGGAAGAATAGCACAGAGGCTACAGAGCTTGTCTACCAAGGGCAAGGCATAATATAAACTGGGCATGGTAGTACATACCTGTATTCCCAGCACTTGGAAGGTTGAGGCAGGACGATTGCTTTGCATTTGAAGCCTATATAGGGAATTCAGAGCCAGGCTAGATTACAGAGTAAAACCCTGTCTCAAAAGCAATTAGTCTTAAAATTACCTTAAAAAGTGAAATGCATGCAATAGAGATTATGAATGAAAACGTATCCAGCAGATGTGACTGAAAAGTGCAGACTTGACAAAGGGTACCCAAGGTTGGAAGCAAATGTTATTTAAATAGGACAGATCTGGATTTTTTTTTTTTTTTGATACAAAGAAACTAAGAAAAAAAAAAAAAAACGTATATGTGAGTTTTTCTCAAGTCAGACCACTTTTTCAAATTTTCCTGACTCAGAACTCAAAGACTATGGACCATTTTATTATTCACATATTTATCATGATAGAGAGATACATGTAATTATGCACACATACAAACACTACAGTCAACACTAATATTACAGTGTAGAAAACAAAATTGGAGCAAATGTGTGAATCAGTTACTAGAGACATGACATACATCATAGGATGTGCATATATAGTTACTCAAGAGTATAAAATTGCTTCATAAATGGGTGCCTTAGAACAATGAACACATGCAGAAAACTTGTAGATAAAACTTCCTGTTACTATTCACTAGATATGTAGCTTTTCAAAGGACGAAAATTAAGTTTATTACATGAGAATTCTTAAATTTGAATCGCCATGTCTATAAAATAAAGAAAACAATTCTCTCTTTAAAAATACTTTTGTAAAGGGAAGATTTAGGACCACAGAGAATCTCCAAATGGAAGCCACAGTCCTTATAGCTCATGGTCATCAACCCTTTTTCAGCGCAGCAGGTACAACAGAGTAAAAGAAGCCTTGAGGGCAATTCTGGGTCATCACAGGTATGACTGTTGAAGAGATTATGTCAACTTGAGGGAATCAGGAACCACATCAGGATTAGCGTTTGAGAACCACACCTAGACTGGGAATTGAGAACCAGCCTAGATTAAAGTGTAACTTGTGGGCCAGCGAATGAGCAAAGAGCACCCACCCAGATGTGGGAGGTCCAACTGGAACTCCAAAGGTATAAAAGGAGGTAAGAAGGAAGACTGTTACAACTTCTTCCCCTTGGAAAGCTCCCTTAGCAGTTGTCTATGGACACTGACTTGCTACACACCACAAATCTTCAGCATAGATTCGCTCCAGGCTCCACTTGCACTTGTCTGTGCATCGCTGCTCTTCAGTTGCCAATCTTCAAGCTCCAGTCTTCGACATTGTTCTTCAAATAACCAAGATCTGCAGCAGACACTAACTTCACCGGCTGTCCTACAGTCCCACATGAAGATCAACTTCATGGCTCAGCAACCATCCTGGACTATCTCTATCATCGAATTTGTAAGCCCTCCTAATAGATCCTTTTTGTTATAAAATATGTAAATTCTGCCTTTGAAAGAACTCTAATACAACAGGTTACCAAGGTTGATTGCTAGAGTCTACATGTCTTTTCCCTCATCTAGAAAATGAGGCAATCACTATTATCTTCCTCGCTGACTCAGAATCAAGCCCACTTAAGCGTTCACTTCCTTTTACTTACTACACTCATTGTACAGTAACACTGCATATATCACTTTCTTCAGATACCCTTTCCTCTGTGCGTGTTATGACAGCAAATCCTTCTCTTTTTCCAAATTCTATTCCTTATAAAAAGCCTTTATTATATCTCCATATGAAATTCCCAAATGTGGGCTTTTTATGCTTCAATCTCTTCCATTCTATAATACTGTTATAATCACTTATAAACAAAATACAAAAATGCTCAGTGAAAGAACGAAGCCAAATACCACAAAAAAGGACCGTTATCCTGGATCCTGGAGAAACTTAAGAATAGGCTTATGAAGTACAGACCATTTATTGTATATAAAAACTGTGCATGACTGGTTTTACCTATGAGCCTATCAATAGTCAATACCAAAAATACCAAAAAAATAAGTCTAACAAGGTAATGTTTTTAAAAACTTAGATGAAGATATTATCCTCTTATAACTTTTGAAAATGTCAGAGAAACTAGATACATGAATAACCTTTACTATGAATGCACTAGATATTAAGTCCTGTGCAACAAGCTCTCACATAAAAAGTTCACTTGATTTTACATGTATATAACAATGCAGATAGGAAGTGCTTTCTTAAAGGTTGATGATTCAAATGTAAAACAAAATAAGGTCCAGATGAGGATAATCCATCTGTTTGCAACAATAATGAATTCCAATTTTCCTTATGCCTAACATGAACATGTTTTCTTTACTAAGCCTCTGAAAGTGAATGAATCTTGATTTTCATTGAGAAAAGATTAACAACTCTATAATGCTGCAATTACCTTCTGGGTAATGATGGTATATTTACAAGAGATTTTAGTTTGTGATTCCTCATCTTGTGGAGAGGAGGAAAAACAGGAACAAATATAGACTATTTTCTATGGGACTTTCCTTTCAAATGAACTGAAAGTTATGATGAACTGACTTAAACAGTTTGGATTTAATATTACAATTACCTGACGTTCTTTTGTGTTGGTCAGCATGGCCTAGCCTTAAAAAATAACATTTTAGCTCGAAAGTCATATGAAGCATTTAAAGTACCATATCTACTCAGATGAGTAGGTCCTAGGAGGGGAAAAAAAAAAAAATTCTTCTTCTGACTTGATAATACTTAGGGAGTGTCTTAGTTACTTTTTCATTGCTGTGACTCAATAAGCAACATCCACAAATTTAGGGGAGAAAAAGTTATTTTACCTCACAGTTTTAGAAGGTCACAGTCCATTCAGGGCCAGTGGCAGCAATGGAAGCACATGGCAGACACAGAGGTGGAAGCAAGTTCTCAGGACATCAGAAATGGGAAGACAAGTTGAGACTACTTGAGACTCATCCTCAAGGAAGGCAGGAAGTAGCTAATATATACTTCCAGATCTCAACCTAGTGATCAGCACCTCCTGGATTCAGGTATGGAAGTTGTGATAAACCCCCACTACATGACTATAATCCAATTTACATGCCCGTAATCCATCCCTCCAGAGTAGGCCCCAATGGAAAATCCACAACATTCAAATACATGAGAATTTGGGGGACATTCCAGATCTAAAGCACAATAGAGAGCAAGAGAAAAAAAAAAAAAAACGATGTTAAGTAGGTTGACAGGACCAACAGCATCCCAGAAACCCATGTCTTGAAACAAGGGGACACAAACCCAGGGCTGGAGGCAGGTATAGAGAGGTCAGAGGTAACTGGCAGCACATCCTAAAATGCACATCATATATTTTTTTTTTTTAATGTCTCAGGTTAAGGGTGCACAATAATAGAGGACAGAAAAATAAGTCTGGAGCATTTAAATTTCCTCTGATTAATCTAAAATGAACAATGCACAGGCAAGGTTGCAATCTGGCCAACTCATGAATGCAATATATAATCTCATTGATGTTTGTTTTTCTAGTTTAGTAACTTCGTTCCTCATGTGCTTTACCTTTGAGAAGAATAATATTCACTGGATAGTGTTACAAACAAGAAACCAATCCATTAAGTAACAACATTAAAATGTAAGGAAAAATAAGTAGCTGTGTTAATCAGGTGTTATGGTGTTATGGGATGCTAAGGAAGTAGGTTTGTTCTCAGGTGTTTTTTTATTTCCAAAATAAAAATTTTATTTTTTTAAGTTTATAGATCACGTCCTTTTCCCGTTCCTACACTCTCACCTCTCCGTCCTCATTTTCCATTTCCCTCTCCACAAAGTTCATCATATTACTTTCTTCCATATCTCTTACATTACTTATGGTTTGGTTTCCTCATATTAGAGAAATTCTATGATATATAACTTTCTGGGCCAAATTCCTTTCATTGAGCATAATGGTCTCAATGTGCATCCATTTTTCTACAAAATGAATCAAATTTTGATACCTTATGGCACAGTAATACTCTATTTTGTATATACCATATCTTCTATATGGAGAAATATGTAGTCAGGCATATTGCCTTCTTCCAGGATTTCTGCATTTTAATTTTTTAACTATATCTTTACTAAGATACTTTAACATGGCCATGGACACCAGTCTACATAAGAAAGGAACGATAACAATGAAATTCATAAGGCTAGAAAATGTAAGAAGGAAAAAGAGAGAAGTAAAATTCCAAATTCCCTAGCTGACAACTGAAAAGTAAACGTGTGTACATATAAAAGCCATTCAAGTTAGCATTACACCAACTGGTTTTCTTAAACTTATAACAAAGACCAAGTAAATGAATAACTACATTAAATGAACTTAAGTATATATCACAAAAATATACTACATATAAAGCAATAGATATGATGGTATATTTAGTTATTTCAGAATTTTTAAGAGTTCTTTCCCAAAGATGAGCAGGAATAAATGAGTAAGATCAGTATTATAAATTTATTTACAGAACATGAACTTGAAAAATAAAATCCAAGAGTCATAGGTTGAACTAATACTTAGAGTTCTTAGCAAATGAACTAAGACTAGATGATTTTTTTATCTTTACCACTCAATGATAGCTTCAAGGAAAAGACCCCCAAGAACCATTTATTTACCAACTCTTATGTTTTTATAGCTAAAAATATCCCAAATCAAAACCACTGCCTTCTGCCACTCCAACCCCAGCTAAATATCTATACACATCACACATATCAAGTTTCACAGATTAAGATTTTATACCAACTCCTCATATTCAGTATAATTATTATGTTTTGCAAACTAATACACTAATAAAATAATAATTATGGAGGGAAGTTTCACAGATTTTATGAGAAAGCTGGTTGGTACTGTTTAAGTGGGACACCAATGAAATGATTGATGCTTATTCTTTTTTTTACACTTTCTTTTTAGATATTTCTTTTCTATTATGGTTTTTGGTGCTACTTGTCTCTCTGTCTTCCTCTAAGATTCCTTCAAATATGTCTGCAATGCAGAGTTAGTGATCACAAATTTCTTTAGAGATCCTTTGTCATGAAATATTTTTACTTCTCCTTCCATTTTCAAGGATAATTTTGTTGGACACAACCTGGATTGACACTTTCTTCTAAAGCTTGGAAGATTTTTCTCCAGAATCTATTGGCCTTTAAAGTTTGCCTTGAGAAATCTGTGTAATTCGAATAGTTTTGCCTTAGTACAATAATGTCTGTTTTTCTCTTGCTACTTTTAATATTCTCTATGTTTTATTTCTGAGGTTTTGATTATATGTTTTGGCAAGTCTCTTTGCTGGCTGAGATTATCTGGTGCTCTCTAAGTGTCTTGTACCTGAAAATTAATTTCTTTTCATAGATTTGGAAAATTTTCTTGCATTTTTTTAATGAATAAATTCTTTATGCCTTCGGTGTTGTCTTCTGCTCTTTCTCCCACACTCATAATATTAAGATTGGTTTTCTTTGAATCATCCATTAGCTGTTGTATCCAGCCTCTTTGCTCATTTCTAATTTTGGAGTAGTGCCAAATTACAGCATTTGTTTCCTCAGCCTTGTCATCAATGTCAAAAATTCTGTCCTCATAATGTTCAAGTAAACTTCCCCTGTTTTCACATGTATTTTTCGTATCTTGAATTTCAGCTAGATTTCTTTTCAAAATTCCTGCTTCTCTATCAAATTTTTCCTTCATATCCTGCATTTATTTACCCCAGCCCACTTTTTATTTGTGGCTTCTATAGGGTCAGTAAGCTTTGTATCCAATAGGATCATTATTTGTTTAATAAGTTCCTCTTTAAGCTCATTGATCATTGCTTGCGTTTCTTTGAGAATATCTTATTTGAACTGGCTGGTCAATTTATTTATTTATTTATTTATTTATTTATTTATTTATTTATTTATTTTTACTTCCTTCCCTATGAGTTCCACAGTTTCAGGACCCATAACGCTAGTTTCTGGGGCCTCAGGCATCTCTGAGGGTTTCCTGCTGCCTTGTCTTCTTCCCATGTTTCTGTTGCCAAAAGACTTCACTTTAAAGGTTTAGCCCAGAGGTTTCTTTGAACAGCTATGAGGGTGTATGAGGGGAGCTGAAATTTCTTCTGAGTTCTGTACTGGGAGTGGGCAGTGGTGGAGGACCAAAGCTCACAGTGCATTTGCAGTCTGTGCTATGTGCAGGCTCATATTTTGAATGTTTGGGCTAATAGCTGCTGTCAATTCCCACTTCTCCCAGATCCACTCTTGCCTCAGTCTAAAGTTCTGGGCTCTGGGCTTTTCTCCATCTATGGATGCTGGTGGCTCAGGGCCACTCTCAGTTGGGACGTTTTCCTGGGTTGCTGTTTTCCTCCACTTTTAATGTGTCTTTGAGATTTCTAACCTTCCTGTGACCTACTTTCTATTGTTGGGGACCTCTTTCCTCTCCTAGCTAAGTTAAACAGGCAGGTTTTAATAATAATCTCCACCCTTTAAGTGAGTCCACGATGACACTTTGTGTTGCTCTGTGACTCGGCCACCATCTTACTCGGAAATCCTATTCTCAGTTTTTAGTGAGGTTTGATAAGTCTGGTTACTTTCTCCAACAGAAGAAATATAAGCCATATTTTCATCCGATAAACTACTAACAAAATTATTTCAGAAACCTCTTTAAATGATCACTGTAATAGTTCAATTAAATGTACTTTTCTGAGTTAAATTTTATTAAAAAATCCCTACTAAAGGCAAATCCTGAATTCAAGTTAAATACAAACTAACTATAAATTTAATTTAAGATTTTAGATCTATTTCTAACTTAAAGAAAGGTTAAAGCAATCTACTTTTAATTAAATATATCTATGGCAACTTATTTCCAAATCTTACGGTTTTGCAACCCGTTTTTTGAAAAAAGATAAGAATATTACTAAAATTCATCAGCATTGAATGACAACCTTTCATTCCTTTTGGCTCTCTGAATCCATTATCTCTCTCATGGGAATGAAAGCTTTGCTAAGACTGATGATGAATAAGATATATAGGATGAATGATGCACCTTTTCATTTAAAAGACTATAAAGGAAACTCACTTTAGTCTCCTTTTTTGCCTAGTTTCATCTAAATCTAAATACAGCTATTCTAAGACATTTTTTCTCCTAGCTCAGCTTAGTTTGACAAAAACCATCTCATATATGATTTAAATCAATTGTAGATTCTCTGGAAGTATACCACTAAGGTTTTAGTTCAACGTATTTTGGTTTAAATATTAATGCAAAATATCAGGAAATAACCAATTTAATCTTTATAAAAAGTAATTTGAAAAAGCTTGTTTGCAATTACTACAAAATGATATTCAAGAGTTGTTTTGACTTCTAAACATCAGAAAGATACAATTTTTCCTAAAGTGCCTTAATAAAATAGCGTTGGATAATATTTGACTTAAAATGTCATCTAGAAATAGCCACAAATACTTACAATATCAAACTGTGAATGTAACTTTATTACTAGATGAATCTAGACAATGACTGCTAGGTATAAGAAAACCCATTATCACTACTGGATGAGAAAGTTATTACACAGGAAACTGTTGCAAGACTTCCAAGACTTAGCACAATATTTGGCACATAGACAATAAAAATAAACTGTTCCTTAAAAGAAGAAAAGTGGAGAGATAAAGGATAAGCTAATGAATTTAAGTTCTAGATCTTCCACATGCTCTTCAAACTCCAAGTATTGGATGCTTTTCAAAAAATAAATCTACTTATATTTAACATACATAGCCTAATATACATTTAGTGAGTCAAAAGCTGATTAAAATATTAGTAAGGTGATAGAACAACTTCAACCAAGGTAAGCAGCATACTTTAAAATTATGTTCTACAATCACAGGAAAAAAATAAAATTTTATTTTTCTTGTAAAGAGTTTAAGAGTATAGACAATCATTTATAAAGTGTTTAACAGTATTTCAGAAATTTCTGGTAAATTAATACAAAGTTTATGATTTGGCTATTACAGATTATAAAATTAACACAATCTTCTTTTCTCTCAAAACTCAGACCCTTATTAAAGCCTGAAACTGTGACTTTTTAAAAATTTTCCCATTTTCTTGATATGTATATATGTGATACACAATGTTTACACTGATTTTGAGTACTTTGTGCACATATGTATCATGTCAAAATTACAAACCTTTCCTAGAACTGTAATTTCTTAATACTAGATATAGGACTCTAATGAATAAAAAAAAGCAAAGATATATTGGAGGAAAAGGAAACAAGAAAAAGTAGAAAACAAGAAGAAATCAGACACAAAGAGACCAATAAACTAAATGCAGTCATTAACTTTCTTCAGAGTACAAATGTACATAATAAATATGTAACTATTTAAAGAAAGAGGAGGCCTTTACATAAAACAATAAAAAATATTCCTAGTGATTTGTGTTCCTCTACATCTAGTGAAGCCTGAGCACTGTACTTGTTATCTGCCATTTGCCCATGCTAGAAACCACTTTGAGATCCCTCTGACTTTTTCAGGCCTGAGAACCCAAGAGGCTCCTATAATCTGTTCAGTGTGCCCTGACATACAATTTTAGGCCTGACATAAGTAAATGGAAAGTCAGGGACACTCCTAGGCTTTTCCCCTCCTCCTGAGCTCTATGTTCCTATCAGTGCCCCCCACTAAACCAAAGCAACAAGTGCAAAGGCAAAAGAGAACAGGAACATGGTAAAAAAGAAAACGGAGGAGAGTGAGAGTCTATTAGGGCAAATGGGGACTAGCAAAACGATTGGAATTTGGTAAGAACAGCAAGAAGCTAAGGAATTCAAGAAAAAAATTTTACAAAGTGCACACAAAAGTCTGCTAACCACATAGCACTATTACTCATAACATATAAAAACAGAAACAACTCAAAAATTTATCTACTAAAATGTGACAAATAGGACAATATTCAGCCACAACTAGTAAATTTATAATTATGCGACACAAAATGGATGAATCTTAAAAACAAGATGCTAAATGAAATGACCACAAGTTGTACAAACACACGTATATAAGATTTCCAGAATAAGAAAATCTATCTAGACAAAAAAGATTAGGAGATGAAAAGGGGAATGGGAACCCTCTGCTAACAGCTATGAGATTTTTTTTTTTTTCAGGTGGGTAATGGATGTATTCTGGAAGTAGAGAGTGATAATGGACACACAAAAAAGTAAGTATCCGAAGGTATTACTGAAGCACTTATAGCTTGAAGTGGTTAATCTTATGTGTATCTCAACTTTTACAAAGGTAGAAAAATTAAATGAAATTAAAAAGAAATTAGTATACTTCAGGGATTCAGGGCATAAGCCTAGGCTTACTTATGTCTCTCTCAAAGGGGGTTAGGTGGCGATTTCTCACACAATGGCATCAATACTAAAGATCATTCTTGCTGAGAAAATGTAGTGGTATTTTCAGGTTCTATTCTCTGCATACTGCACTTCAGGTGCTTTTCCCACTGCGTAACAAACAACTGGTTGCATCATGTTTTCAGGAATCCATCATGAGAGGAAGGGCTTGGCAATCACAATTGAAATTAATGGTTTCACATGAGGAGCTGCCAAACTACGAAGAAGTGACAATGCCCCCCATTTTTATTCTAAGATAATCAAATTAACAAATCAACAAATCAAAATGCAAGGAATCAACCCAATAATAAGGGAAAAATAAGTAAGGATAGAAATTGAAAAGCGAGCTTGATATTCAAGGCTAATTAGTGAATGAGTACCTACATAGGAAAATAAGCAATGTCCACTTCTAACAATTTGAACACGTACATAATGCAAACTGATAATCAGGTATAGTATCTTTGGCATTAGAAAGAAAATACCAAGAAATTAAATCTGAGTGCCTTTAAACTTCTATCATAACAGCTTCTCTGAGTAATGTAATTTCAACCTAAAATTAATAGTATGCTGTGATCAGATATAGAAGTTGTTGATATTTGTTTTAATCAGTCACTTTTCTCACTGATATATTTTAAAATAGAAAATCACTTCTTCAGTAAAACATCACAACTTGACAGAATAATATGAATAATATATTATTATGTGTGTAAAGGATAAAATTGATAAAGTCATATTTATTAGAAAACTTTCCAAATTTCAAAAGACAATTGCTTAAAAAAGCTTCACAGTAGCTTTATAGACAATACCTCCTACTGAAATACCAAAAATGAAAACTAAGAGAAAGCACTATCCTATCCACACAGCATAAAAATTTTAACAGGATTTTTTAAAAGAAGCAAATGAAGCCAGAAAATTACTACTTATGTCACACAGTCCAGCATCCACCTTCAGCAATAAGGTCTCGAACCGCTACCTTTTACAATCCAACGAAGTAAGGATTCTTTACCTTAAGAATAACCCCATTAGGCATTATAACAAACCTCTCTGACCCAGTACAACTGATACATACAGGAAAAATACTGGTCAGAATGAAAACATGTTAAAATACACCCACATGCATATAATACACATGCAAACAAACATACAAATAAGCATTTCATTTTAACTTGAGGTATAAATTTTAAAATGAACTTGTTTATCTTCTATTGTAAGAATAATGCTGTGTCTCTGCATTTGGGTGTTCTTTAAAGATTTTAAATCACTGTTCTTATGTGAACCAGGACCTACAAAGCAGCATTTGTTATTTCCAGTTCTTCTGAATTATAATGGGCTGATAGCTAAAAGATGCCTGGAAAATAACCTACATATAAAATTCAGTTAAATTTGCATCATTTTATTTAGGTTCACTTGTGCACAATTAATTGAAAATATTTCATCCAAATTGTTCTTATGGAGATTTTCCTAATAATTCAATAACATGCATTGCCATTATACTCAAAAGCTCATAGCTTCATACAATGTCATGTTACAGAATTATAATAAGAATTAACATTCTTGGGATCAAGCAAAAAGTAGTAATTGACTATAAATGTATGATGTAACTTACAGAATATGAACTGCATGTACACAGGAGGACTATCTACACCTGATGTTTGGTGTGTTGTCAGGGACACTCAGCATGATCTATGGTGGAGCCTATCAAGCAGAAGTAAATTCACTAAATCTAGAAAACAGATAAAAGTGATTAAAGCACCAACATTAGGTTGGCCAGAGGAATTACTAAAAACCATTTGTTGATTACTTATCTTAGGGTCATATACATCACAGAGCCATTTTTTAGCTTCTACATTTGTTTAGTAAACAGCCCTAAAGCCTTCCACATCAGCCACAATTTGCCACTCATTTCTCAAATAAACCACATCAAGAGCACCATGATCATCACTAGAAACTTGGCTTCTATAAACATTACGGTCTCCAATAAGCAAACTTAAAAGAAATCATGTTAACAAAACTGCATTCACAAAGAACTCAACAGGAAATTGAACATATTTACCTGACAAAAGACTGCTCTGATGTTTTAGTTGAATTCAGAAGTTAATAGAAAAATCTCAACAATATAAGTTGGGAGCACTGGCTATCCTACCTGCCCAACTCTCTTTCCAAAGAAAAGAAAAGAAGATGTCTAGACAATCAAAAGATAAGAAATCTTTATACTATAATCATGTTTTACTCACCCCTAGGGTCTTCTATAGTCACATGCTATATAATGAGGATTCAGTCAATCACATACACAATTATACTCACTAAGATTATACACTTAATGACCTTATAGCTACCGTGGTTTCTATAACTAAAATGTACACTGTTCCCACATTAAGATCACCTGATGGTATGCCTCAGAACCTATCCCTCGATAATGAACGCATCCTGGTTTGTTAACTTTAATTTTTCTGGATTCTCCACAACATAATATTTTGCTTCCTCATGAACATAAGACCGGTCTATATTATTTGTTTAATAAAATAGAAATACAAATCACATTTGCTGAAGCTTGCACAGCCATTCCAGGATTCCTCCATTACTCATTTTCAGTCTCACCATATGAGCATATCCACACAGAGGTTTCTCTACTATCTTGAATTCTACAAAGAGTTGGCACATGGGGCAGAGCTGTAAGGAACAATTGCAATCAACACTAGGAAGAAAGAAGACTTGGCCATTTAAAGCTACTAAATGTTGGATCTATTGGTAACAAGCCACATCAAAGTGAAAGCTGACTGAAAGAATCACCTTAGATGAAGTGAAAGAACAGCATGCAAAAGCAACTGGTATCAGAACCACATTTTCCAAGCGTAAACGGCTTCTAACCCAATAAATATGGTCACTAGTTTTCAGGTCAGTGCTTCCTGAACTATTTGTGATGATGAAACAATTAGCATGTTAACTTCAAATGTATCCTACACCAATAATTACATTAATAAAATTATTCAAAACTCCAAAGGAAAAGAAAGTTCCCAAATTCAAGGCCCAATTTTAGTATTATTATGATTAGTACATTCATGAGATAAATTTACTGCCAAATCACCATCAAAGTTTCTAAACGACTACTTCCAATTTCTGACAACATCACTGCAAACTGATACCAGTAAACAAAACTGGGCCAATCCATAAAATATGTGGGCTTTAAGAATAATAAAGCCTTTTATGATCTTATAAAATTCTTGGCCACTATATAACTGAAAAAAAATCATAGACAAATTCAGCCTAGAAAACCAAGATAAAATTCCTTTTGCTATGTTTCCAATTCTGATAAAACATCTGCTATTTCATTTTTCCGCAGACATAAAAAAACATGAGGTATATGTGTTTTAATTGATTTTATCAACGATAGGCATTTAGGTTATTTGAAAAGTGCCTGGCTCCTAGATTTAGCAATTTTAAATGAAATGTTTTCAGTTACAGTGAACAGGGATCCAATTATTTTATATTGACATATATAGTTTACTGCTTTTCCCTCTTATTATCATCTAGATAGTGGAAAGTAACTAGTTCTCTTCAATTATGTAGTGAACTGCAATAAACATGATTTAGCACCAAAATTCCAAGTATATTTTAACTCACACTTAATTTTCGTAAGAATGAGTTTTTAATTTTGCATATGACTCAAAGTTTTAGAAATTCAACTCAAATTTTAATTAATAGTTTGTTCAGAAATACCAAATCTGATGAATGTGATTGCAGAACACACGATCCTTCTGTGTGCTGCAGGAAAAGCTACTCAGAAAGCTAGTTCTTTAAAAATGCGTGAAAGAAAAAGAAATGATCATTTCATCTCCCCTGGAATAAAGATGAATATATAAACTACATCTAATGTGAGTTGTTTTCCAAGAAGTTTTAAAATAAAAATAGAAAAAAGTCAAATCAGTTTGGGCATAACAGACTATAGCATTTTGGTGGGTTCAACCAACTTTTTTTAAATTTAAGAATAATTTTTAATTTTAAAAGATTTGCAAATGAGAACATTTTCAGTATGTTTGTTAATATTAATGTAGTACTAACAGGATGTAAATTTTCTGTATTCACAATCTATTTAGTGCCCAGTTAGGCAATTAAAACAAGTAACAAATGTGAAAAGCCCACTTGTATTTTCAACTTCTAAATCCTTTTTTAATTTAAACACAAATTCATTACAATTTCTTTCTTAATGGTTATCCATATTTTATGACTCTGAGCATTTGTGTCTAAAACATCCTCAATGTCAGTTTACAAAAAGAACAATAAACACTAGAATAACAAATTTTAGCCAGCAACATGAATAAGCCACGAGTAAACAAATATATAGTGTAGCACAGCCAATTTCTAAAAAATAATTAAAAAATTAAACAGACATCATGACAATATGCTAGCACACCTCGATTACAGAAACAAATTTCTGTAATATAGAATTAAGGCTTAGAAATTATTAAATTTTATTTTTATGAAAAAAATATTATAGTGAATCATTTAGATTAAAAGTATAGTAAGAACATTTTTGAAGGTAAATATAAATAATGTTCAATTTATTTATTATCAGAACTAAGATTTGGTGTTGCTTTTTGAATATTCTTTAATATTATCTTTGGAGACTGGGGAAAGAGATTGGTATGTTACAGTTTCATAGTAAAATATAAATAAAATTATGTTATTTTAAAACTCTCTGCTAATAAGAAGCAAATTTAAGTGATATTTTAATAAACATTAAAAGTTGAACTTCTGTTACATTAAATAAAAACTAGAATTTTTACTAGTGATGTGATCCCTAGACTTTTTCTTCAGGATTATTTAAGTTGATTGCTCTTTCAATTCATCAGCTTGTAAATGTAAGCTAAGTAAGAACAAAAAAAAAAAAAAAAAAAAAAACTGAGTATCTCTTGTTTATTGGGGAAGGGGTGGAATATGGTTACTTGTAATATAATGGTATATTTTCAGCTACATTGTCATGAAAATTCCATGTTCTTTAGAGACATATTCACTTAGCATTCATGTGTACAATTTTTCAAGTAAATCTTTTAAACGTATGATTCATTCATAATGGGTTTTTTATTTGTTCCACTCTCAAATTTCAGATTTTTTTTAAAATCAAAGCTTTTGAGTGAGAAAAGCTAAAATCTCATGTATAATGGGACCCTGAGACTACATAACTACCAGCAAAAAGCAGAGAGAGTTTCATCCAAGATTTTTCTTTAAAAATTGATTTGACATTTAAATTCCCCTAAGATATTGCCTATTTTTAACTATTTTCTCTCACAATTTCATTTACCGTAAAGCTTTCCTATTTCTTCAGTAAAAATAAACTTTAGTTATGCCAGGTTCTGTATAACTTACATGCAGTAAAAATTCTTCTTTCTCTATTTGAAGTTCTACACATTTCGTAAATACATACAGTCATGTCACCACCATCACAATCAGAACTTAAAACATTTTTACTACCCCAAAAAGCTCTTCAAGCATGCCCTTTCATAATCAATCTTCAGGTACTACTCTCAGCTCCTGTCAAAAAATGATTTACTTTCTGTTCCTATGGTTTTGCCATTTCCAGAATGTCACAACAAAATGAAACAATACAACATATATACTTTTGAGTTCATTAAAATCAAATTTTAAATACTATACTCTTCATCATTCTTAAAGAACTATCATCATTTTGATATTTTATCTTATATCACAAGAACATTTACCCAGATATTTTAGGTTCAAAAAGAAAGCTTTTTTGTTGTCACACTATAATTTCTTGGTCCTTCTAAATTAAGCTCAGCAAACTGCACCATACTTATTTGTACAGGTCCTTCTTCCTCCCAACTAGACTCTAAGCCAGAAGCACTGTGCTTTCACAGTGTACACCATGACAACACTGAGAATTGTTTCCAATGGTTTCCACTGTGTTACAGAACCATGTTTTCTTTTACTGTTTGTTTTGTTTTGGTTTTGGTTTTGGTTTTTAGACAGGGTCTCCTTCTATACTCCAGGCTAGTCCTGACCTATTAGCCTAGGCTGACCTCGAACTCATGGCAATCCTCCTGTCTCAGCCTCCCAAATGTGAGGATTACAGGCATGTGCCATCACACCTGGCTTATATGGTGCTGGGGAATCAAACTCAGAACCTTGCACTTTAGAACAGGTTCCCCAACTGTGGTGTCACCAGGGACCAACTTAGTTGAAGATCATTTTCCCAAAGAGGAGAAGTGTGTGGGGGCGGGGGGGGGGGGGTTGTTCTGCAATAGGTTGTTGGAGAATCACTGTGAAATAGCAAGCAGTTGCAGGAGTTCAGGGGTTCAGGGATGTTGAAAGCTACACCCTGTCAATCAGCAGTGGTATTAGAACCTAATGGGAGTGTGTTGACAAGATGCGGGCGCTGTTAGCCATTCACCTCCTGGTGGCCACTCTTCTCTCCACTGGTCCTCCCAAGGTCATGGACCAGCACTGCTGAACTGGGTACTGGGGGACCTACCTTTGTTATAGAATACCAAAAAGTAAAAAGACAATAATTTGAGTGATGAAGGTTACTCTCTAAAATAGGAACTACCTTTGTAAAGACTTAAAAAAAAAAAGAAAAAAAAAACAGGTATAAGGCTAGGAGAATAGGGAACTAGGGAATACAAAAACTCTGGTACAAGCTGGACAGGTGCAAATGGTAGTGAGATGTTATGCCAACATTTTTACCCACACTGCTAACAGTATTCCTAGCACTTGTCAATTCTGGAACACAATACTTTAGAAAATAAAGATTTTTAAAGAACATATGTATCAGGTTACAGAAGAAGCAGCTATACCACATGAAGGTAAATTTTATTTAATTCTACATCACTATCTGAAAAATGAGATATCTGTACTCATTAACCTTCATATACTCAGATTTACAAAATACAAGAAGTCTATGGTTCAAACAGAGGAAAATAATGCTTTCAAAATACTTACTAAAGTCTCCAGTAAGAAAAACTCCCTCTGCTCCTGGAGCCCATTCTTTGCAGTATAAGCCACCATCAGTACCTCTGTGGACACCAAACGATTCATAGCCTCTGGAAAACTTCTCAATACCACCTTCATTCTCTCCAATGTTGCTCAAAATGTGCTCAAACTTCTTATACCTTTGAAAGAGTACAAAATAAATTATAAAATTAAATAATATTCCAAAAGATACTCTAATTAAGTAGGCATATTAAATAGGCCTATTGAAAAAGACATAATTAAAGGGTAAAAAAAGAGTACATGAGAAAGTAATTTCATTTACTGATATAAGTTACCTGGTAGGACATAATATTTCTATCCAAAATACACTAACTAACATATTTGTAATGTTGAATATTTTAGTATAAAGAAATATGACTATGTTATTATATGACTTCCAAAAACTCAGAATAACAACTTGTATACAAAGATTATATATTGAAGACAGTCCTTGTATTTCCCTCCTCCCAGATAAGAAAGTAAAAATTCGACAGGCAAAATTCTAGCAAGATAAATAAAATAATCCTACAGTAGGCTTTTACAAACATTTCCTATCAAGGGGCTGAAGTTGATGGTCTCTGTCACAGGTACTCAACTGTTTCTCCAAAGTACCCAAAGGGCCAAAGACAATAAGCGCATGGCTCTGTTTCAATACCACTCTGTTCACAAAAACAAGCAGTGGGTCAGATTTGACCTGCAGGCTTCACACTGCCTCCCCTTGCCCTTAAGTAGCCAAACAAAGCAAAAATGTACATGTCAAAATACAAAGGTCCCTGGCCATGAGAACACATTGGGAGATTCTTAGGCAGGATTAAGAACAGCATATGGCTAATTCCTAATGCTTTCCCATTCCCAAAACTCAACATCAGCACATGAAAAATCAGTGCTTATTTTTATTAATTATCCCCCTATATCTAGGTATAAGCAAACTAGAAAGAAACTGGTAAAATGTGGCATGTGTTCTTTGTTAAAACCGAATGTGACTACTTTTCACAATGAATTGGGTAGTGCCAATAACCTCTGCACTCTCATATCCCAAAAAAGGAATGAAGTAAGATTCTGAAAAAAGATGGCATATATGTATAAGATATGCAGTGAAAACATAAAATTTCAGAAGTCATTTTTTTAAAAAAAATCTTCAATTTATTGAATAAAGAACCTTTCTAGACATGTCTCATACATGTAGTAAGTTAGCTTAAAGTGATTCAATGAAGTAACAGCTAGGAGATTACACGACAAAACAACAAAATGACAAGTTCAATGGGACCGCAGACCTAAGGAAAAAAATGGACAATTGAACTATATCACTAAAAATGATGAATAAATTAGAAGCAATAAAAATAGTAGCATCAGTTAAGAGAACAAATTACTGGAAATAGAGAAGGAAAAAAAAAAACAAATAAATTGACCCAAATCAAGATTGCTGGTAACTATAAAAAAATCTTCTATATAAAGATAATAAACTGTAGAATAACCCTTGCCAATTAAATTAGCATATTAAAGAGTACGGCATGCATCAAATAAAGTTTGGAAAACAAACACATATATAACATATCAAAAGTTAGGCTCCTGAAATTTTAAAAATGAATATTTTCGTAGAGAATAAGGGGAGATCATACTAAAGGCCAAGATAAAATCAAGAACATATAATTTTTAAAAGTAAACATGGTAATCTACATTATGAGGGAAATTCCTACTTAAATCTGCAAAATTCTTAAAAATATCGTCGATTTTTTAAACAAGGGATTTCAGTCAGTCAGACTAAGTCATCATTCCTGAAAAGAAACTGTATCTCATTTAAAAATCCCTAACTGATATTTTTTAAATGCACAAAAATAGACATTATATGGCTGAGCACTGAATCTTAAATATATACTAATGGACAATGAATTGTGGAACTGAGTGAATGTGATCACAAAAGCAATCTTAATTGACAAAAATATTATATATTTTAAAAGGACGACAGGGAGGTGTAATTGCACAGCAGAAGTTACTCACGATTGACCAAACTTTGTTACCATTATGTTTTTTAATCTCTTTGCTGACATTAGACATTTTAAAGCTTAAAAGGTGGTTATATATAAATTTCAACAACTTTTGCATTTAACTTCAGTTTCACTGTTTTTCATAAGGAAAAAGTAATTAAAGTTAAATAACATCACTTCGCTCTTGCTCATTGTATTATTTCTATCTACTAAGCTTTTTCCTCATCTATCTAACTACAAATGAGTATATAAAAATAACAAGAACAGCGTTCTCTTAATGACAGTGATGGTTACTGCTGTGGTTTGGATCTTGGGATTCTCCACAAAGCTTCATGTATTTGGAACTGTGCACTATTGGGAGGCAGGGCCTCGCTGGAAGAGCCAAATACTTGAGGTTTGACCAGGAAAAACTGTGTTAACTCGTTGAAATTGAAAGTTGCCTAGAACAAGCTTTCAGGTGTGAGCTGCTGACCTGTGGGCCAGAAAGTGAGGAGGGGAGCAGCATTGTAGCCTCTGTCTCAGCCAGGTGCTTCCACTGTTGCTGGCTGTCCATGAGGGAACGTGTGAGATCTTCTGAAACTGTGAGCTAAATACATCTTTCCTCCCTTGACTTGTGGATATTAGATATTTTGTCCCAGCAAAGAATAATTAACTAAGACAGTTCTCTTTGGCAGGATGAGGTTTCTTTTTACACTGTTCCAATTGTACACATCAAATAAAAGCTTTTAAAGAAAAATAACTTACACTTTTCCTAAAACTATGTAAATTTTACATCACTAGTAAGAATGCATAGGAAATTTACACACTGCGTTGGAAAAAAGAAACTATTACAAACAGATCTACAGACCAAAACTAAGTTTCTGAAATCGTCTTCAGCAGAAACAGAAATTAAATAGCAAGCAAAAAGGAAACCTCAAATTAGTAAGAAAAGAAAGAATGGTTTATTCGATAACATTGGAAAATATAGCTTTGCCATTAAAAAGTAAATAATTAAACCAGAATAACTTCCAATGAGAACAAAATTATAGAGATTTTAAAAAATTAAACAAACCCAAAAGTGCACAGAGAATAGCAAAAAAAAAAAAAAAAAAAAAAAAAAAAAAAAAAAAAAAAAAAAAAAAAAAAAAAAAAAAAAAAATCAGAAGATATTCACAGTCATATACATACAGACACACGTCTAACTTTCAAATTCCATTTGGTGCATAAACACATTTACATATCATCA
This sequence comes from Ctenodactylus gundi, assembly GCA_004027205.1. Taxonomy (NCBI): domain Eukaryota; kingdom Metazoa; phylum Chordata; class Mammalia; order Rodentia; family Ctenodactylidae; genus Ctenodactylus; species Ctenodactylus gundi. The sequence goes on from PVKB01004079.1 coordinate 103,712, forward strand.
TACAAACAAAATTACTAACTTTTCAAAGGATACAAAATTTGGGAAGTTGAAGTTAAGTTATATCTGGATGTAGATATGAGACTTTAAAATACATTTCTAGGTTTTAAATTTTAAAAATAATCATTCTTAAGAGTTTCATAAGATATGTTTAAATGTTCCATTTCATAATTTTTCAATTGAAGTAGGATTATAGTATTATATTACTTTAACTAAGTATCAACTTCCCTCAAGGTCAGCCCTGTAGGTTCTGATACAGGAAAGCACACTCCACTTTGAAATCACGGTGGCTCAAAAAAGAAAATGCCTGAGGACACAGCACGCTCATCGTGCCTCTGCCTTCTCCTACTCCAGCTGTCTGTTAATATTTTTCTGTGAATTTAAAGGATATTTTAAAAGTAGGTCAAACTTTCAGTAACCAAGAACATAAAGTAATGTTAACATAACAACCAGCAATTCATACAGATATATAGAATTTTTATAAACATAAGATCTGATCTCTAATATTTTAACCCTCTTTTTACAAAGGATAGAGACACAAAAAAATAAGTCATTCAAGTTCAAAAAGGTAAGAAGACATAGAAGGATATTATCATTAATCATAAAAGGCATGCTTAAATAAGATCTTTAATTGAAAGTCATCTTTCTATTATTAAAAAATAAGTCCTTCATGTGTTACACTTACTCTTATAAATAAGAAAATTCATGCTACATAATAGTAGCTTAGTCTCATGAAATAAAGAGTCTAGGTTCAAATCCTAACCTTGTTATTTACTGTATGTGACCTTAAACAAGTCACTTAATTTCCCTTTTTACATTATTTTCTTCTCCTATTAAGTAGGAAGAAACCTCAGAGGTCACAAGGAATCACTGCGATCACGGTGAAAGCTGTATGTTTACCACAGTTCTCAACCAGTATTTAATAAAACCTGGCTATCAATTTTCTCCAACTGGAAGTGGTATCATGTTAGTATATTTGTGAATTCATAAATTTTCTTTTACTTAAACACTTCCTTATATTTTAACATACATGATAACTATTAAATGCTAAGGTTCCCTTCAAATTTCCCAAAGTATTTGTGAATACTTTCCATTTTTTTCTCAATATAAAAAACTATACATACAGCCATACTAACACTTAACATCCTAGATAGTCCTCATTGATTTGAATGTATAGATTATGAAAAATGTGGGGAAAATTAAGTAGATCAAATAACCAGGAGGTAAAAAAATAGTTACGTCAAGGAAGGAGCAGGAGGAAGGGCTGAGAAAGGAAGAAAAAAAAAAAAGGAATAGGTACTACTGTTCTTCTCCTAGAAGATAATTCTTCTACGTTAGGAAATAAGTTCCAATTTCAGACAGGACTGTGAACACAAGAGACACATCAGGAAAGATGCCTGTGCCTTAGTTGGAGATACCATAGATGCAGGATCTACTCTTAAGCTTCTGGGTGGGCCTAAAGCCAAAGACACCCAACAGGGAAATGCTTTTCTTACTAGCTTAATTTTGAGGATTTCATATTGTTGTCTGCTTCCCAAGGGAGACTTAGTTTAAAGTTAAAAAAAAAAAAATCAAAGAAGAGCTCTGCATTAATTTTTAATAGCTAAAATGGACAGAAACAAAAAAGTAGGAGGGAACAATTTTAGGTTGCTTTTGTTTATAGAAAGAAGTTGCTTTTAAAATATTTCCAATATTTTTTTGAAATCTGGCAAAAATTTTCTTCTTCAAGCAAAGAAAGGCTGTTAGTTCAGAGTTTTAGAGCCAGAGTCGCAAGATTCAGTGGCCTATGCAAGATTAGCAGGGCCTACAGTGAGAGGAGCATACCGAGGTGAGATGTGTGGAGAAATCAAGGGGTCACATTCTCGGGATAGAGCAAAGAAAGAAACTGGACTTTCACAAGTGTTTTCAAGGGCATGGGAGCACTGATGTGAGGCTTCCCACAAGGTGCCACCTCTGAATTCCACCTCACATCCCAATGCTACTGCTCTGGAGATCCATGGCTCTCTAGGGAACACTCAAGATCCAAATCATAGGAATATAGTATCTCATTTTTAATGTAATTCCTTATTTTAAACATTCAAACACCATTAATCACCAAAATCAATTCATAAGTTTTTAATATTCCATTCCAAATTTCATTGGCATTTCTAATCCACATTCAACTTAACACACAGTTTTGATTTTGATTTCACCTATCAAGAAATAACAGAAACAGGACCATGTAAGTAAAGGTGACAGGAGGTAGTGGCACCCATCTATTCCACAAGCATTGCTGTCTATCCACTGCATTTGCATTGCTTCCCTAGTCTCTGGGTACACAGAGAAGACTACAAAGCCCATGTTTTTAGGATATTGTTGATAAGGGTGGGAAATGGAGCAGAAAGCAAAGGATAGGAAAGCTTTATATAAAGTATTCATAAAGATGACCAGAACAGAAGTAGCCAGAACTTAAATTCTACAAAGACAAGGAAAACCATCTTTTCTATACCCTGGCATAATCCAAACACATGACAAGTTGGCATATAATAGTATTCACTGAACAAATATTTAATGAGTATATATTATTTTCCAGATTGTGTGTAGGCAATAGTAATGTAATAGTTAAGAGTCAGATTAGGATTATCATTCCTGAATTTGAATACTAATCTTGTCTCTTAATAGCTGTACCTAAGACTGACTTTTCTAATCTTAAGTGGTAATGACACTAAAACATACTTCATAAGGCTGCTTTAATAATCACAGTAAATAAATGTACCTAATATGGTTTCACATGAAATAACAAATGAATACACTATTAGAATGAACATATTCAAAAAGACTGGTGGATTTTAGATCAACACCAAAAAAAAAAGTAGTCCATCAAAACATAAGACTGATAAAAATCTACTACAACCACTACAACCACACTAGACTCAGTATATGCACTGTTTTGATTTATGCAAAACCCAATGGCCCTCTACTAAAGGTATAGGGCCAAAGTTGGAGGCTTGGCTGGATCAATGAAGGTTGGGGCTTGCAAGCAACAGTTTCATGGAGCCAGATACTTCATGTCAGCGAGTTTACACTACACTAGTCAATTAGACTAGACTGGGTGGTGTAACAACAACCACTTATTTCCCATTGTACTGAAGGTTATGAAGTCCAAGATCAAGGTGTCAGCAGATGTGGTGTCTAAGACAACATTCTTCCTATTTGTACATGTCTGTCTCCCCTTATATCCTCACATGGTGAAAGCAGACAAATGAGCTCTTTCAACCCTGTCATGAAGGTTTCATTTTCATGCTCTATTCACCTCCCAAAGGTCTCATTTCCAAATATCCTTACACTGAGGATTAGGGTTTCAACATACGTGAACACAAACATCTAATCCATACTCTCCTACAACAAGTATGTATGGAGGAATAAGGACTCTATCCAACAAACTTTTTCTAATAGAAACTGGGCAAGAGTCTTCAGATAAAATCCTTATCCTTCCTCCTGAAGGTCCCGTGTGACCAAGCAACCATCTATGTAAGGAATACACACCGCTTAAGAAATCTTCAGTATGCATGTATATCACCATCAACTGCATAAATCTGCACAGGTGAATTACAAATACACAGAAATCACCACAAACAAGAAAGGAGTGGGGGTGAGGTTAACTCAAAATTGTCATTTTCCAAAAGTTATAACTGCTACTATATAAAACAGTGCTCTGAAAGTAAATACTGGCTTTTGTTTACCAAATGTTATTTCCTAATTCTGGTATGGAACTACAGATGTGAGGAGTTCCAGGAAATTACTGCTGAAATCTTTCTAATTCTAAGTCTACCAAAATTTAATGATAAGTTTTTATTCGATTAATAATAACAAAAAACTTCTTATAGTCCACTTATTAGAATCACTTTGAAAGCCTTATAAATCTTCATTTGTTTTGAATTTATTTTAATTGTAGCATACTTATTCTTAGTGTTCTACATTTAGGATAACGGAAATACTATAGGGTTAAAGACACAACATAAAGAACCTACTATATAGCCATTAATGTAAACATATTTTGACTTCCTAACAGATTAATTAATTATAATAAATTAAGAGAATGTAGATAGAAATTAATATTAATCTCTGTGCCTCATCTCATGGTTGCAAGCAAATGAATAATATATTGCCCTTGCAGTTAACCAAGGTATGATTAATGGTCAATATTAAAATTTCTTGAGTCTTCTGGCAAAAATGAAAACATGACTGCCTACCTAGAAAAAAAAATCTTCTGAATGTAATAAATCAGAATTACTGAAGGTAAGCCCTGTGAGATGGCCCATCTGGTCAGGCCTGAAAGTGTCAAGCATTGTCCCAAGCACTTGAAGCTGCCAGGCTCTTTATCAGCCTCTCTCTTTCCAGTCACGCTCCTGTTCATGTCTTTGCTACATGCTCTGCTGATTACCTTGGAAAAGGGCAATGCTGTAACTGTTCAACTGACCTTTCAGTTTATTTTCTCTTGTGTAATATGAAACATGAGCTAACACAGTCTTAGTCTACTGATTTCTAGGAAGAATTCTGACTTAATGTTTCAACACTCTTGCCTCAAATAACAGCTTGCTTCTGTGTTCTGGTTTCTCTCTTTGGAAAAATTACATGCCAAACACCAGAAATATAGGCTAGAGAGACAGAAGCACTAGGTCTTCAGCTAGACAGACCACAATCTGCACAACAGTGTGCTCCTGGGATCACATGGCGAATTCACTTGAGAAGCAATTTCAGACTTTTGAATCACCATCACAATGTTGTTCTTAATGTGACTTTCATGGTATCAAGAAAGAAATTAAAAATAGTGATGTTTGTGCCTTTTCTGTCTCTTCATAACACTGGGAATTTTACTCAACCACCATAAAAAATTCTATACTCACCATGGAAGAAAAAAGTAGAAAGTAAATGTATGGAGTCCAAAGATATGCCTTGTAGACCTCACGCTAATGGTACAAGGTGTGTGAGCCGAGGGATCACAGCATACAAAGCTTTTAGTTCCTTTTCCATAAAAAGAATAACGTGAAGAACTCATCACTTTCTTTGATTCTTAGTTGTGACTACATTTTCACACCCCAAAATTTACACCTTACACCAACTGAAAGATTACTTTTTCTTTTCTTTCTTTCTTTCTTTTTTTTTTTTTTTTTAGATAGGATCTCAATCTGTACGGGCTAGTTTTCTGGTCCTGAACTAACTACCTGAATTCTTAGCAATCCTCCTGCTTCAGCCTCCCTGCCTCTACTGGAATTACAGGTGTGTGCCACCACAACCAGCTTATGTGGCTCTGAGGAATCAAACTCAGGAACCTGTACTTTTTAGGCAAGCTCTCTAACTGCTGTGCTATTTCTTCAGTCCCTAAAGGCATAGTTACAAATAGCAATTTTACAAATATTGTGTATTAGCATATCATCCACCCACATGATGTAAAAGACAGAAAATAAAGCAAAATAATCTGACAAGAGAAAATATAATAATTTATATATACTGCAATAATAACTAACACTTTATAAAGGAGCTTACTATGTTCTGGGCTTATTTCTAAGAACTAATGTCAAATAAGTCCTCTCATTAAAACAACGTGAGGAAAGGAGAATTGTTATTATTTCCATTGAACAGAAGAGAAAAAACAAGTTGATCAGTTTTGCCAAACAGCTAGTAAGTGGGTAGAAACAGAAAGTAAATCCAAGATCTTGCTTTTAGAGGATGGATGTGTCCTTCTACATAATCTAAGTTATAAATTTTGTAATTAACAATTGTCCAGTTAGCTTGAATTTCCATAGTAAATGCAGATTATGTGTTACTTGGTAACTTTAAATAATTTTAAGTAAAATGAGCCATTGAATAAAAATTTCTGGTACAGGTAAGAATAATAAAATATTTTAAAAATAAAATCAGAAAACTAACTTGAAAACATAAAAACATATTACATTCACAGAACATTCTTTCTATTATTTTTTTAAAGTTTAACACAGTAGATGCCACCTTGGTGATAATTCTAACAGCCCATGGAATTTTTAGGAATTCCTTGTAAGGAAGGCATGCCTGCTACAGTGAACTTCAATTGAATGGAAACAAGGCATGGAAACAGTGCCATTTTGAGTAATAAAGTGTAAGTTATAGTTTGAAACACTACTTTTATAGCTTAAAACAAACAATGTTTACCTCAGGTGCAGAGCTCCAAACTAGGCAGAAATAATATCAATTATAAGATAAAAACCTACCATTATTTTTTCACACTTAAACAACAGGAAAGATCAAAAGGTTTATGCAGATGGCACTTATCCAAGCAAACTATTGCATTTATTAAAAAAAAATCCATATTGCCATAAACTTTGGGCTTAGGGATGCATTCATATTAGAAATAAGATGCTATCATTTGGATTTTAAACGTCCCCTGAAAGCTCCATATGTTAAATTTTATCTCCAGTTGATGGAACTATCCAGAGGTGATGAAAACTTTAGATGACAAGTCCACAGTGGAAGAAGTGAGTCATTGGGCATGTGCCCTTGAAGGATATACTGGAAACCCAAATTCTCTCCTTTCCTGGCCACCAGGACACGGTGAAGTGAGCAGCTCTGCCACCCACACCGCCCCCCACCACCAACCACAACCATCATGCCCTGCTTCACCACAGGCCCAAGGGCAATGGAGCCAGCTGACCATGAACTGACACCAATCCGCCACCAGGTATCTTTCCTTCCCTTTTGTTCCTCTCAGGCATTTTATTACAGAAATGCAAAGCTGATGGAAACACTGCACAAGAAAGTTAATTTTCACACTGACAAAGACATAGTATACACTATATTAATATATGTCCAAAAGGACAAAAAAGAGAAAAAAAAAAACATATACACGTCCTTGGACTAGATAGTGGTAAATTATCAAAGGTATGTCAAGCATTCTAATAGTTCCTTACCTATAAAAGGGGGGCAAAGGTTTCAAAATTCTGTTTGCTATAAAACTGCAAAGATTAAAGTGCGTTTGCAGTGACATTGGTAAGATAAACTAAAATCGAAAATTTCAAGCTTTATATCTATATCTTGAAACATTACACTGCCTACATATGAATACACACACACACACACACATCAGATACACATGGATTTTCTCTCACAACTCATCATCTTACGATAGCATAGATTAAACAGAATAGATCTGAAGTTCCAAGGACAGTCTGTCAAGTACAGTAGTCTTGCAGTATCCACCTCAAACTGTGTACTTCTTTTAACTATCTATCCAAAATTTTCTTCTTTTAAGGATTTACTTAATAATACTTCTTTTAAAAATATTTCTTTAGTTAAAAATACTTATGTATTTACTTCTTTTTAAGTACTTAAATGCTTCTTTTAAGTATTTTTTCAAATTGGGACTAAGATAAGGTACATAAATGTAACTAAGCAGTATTACTCTAAAATGATGTGTGGGAGTAAAATAATACTTATGAATTTATTTTAACACTAAGCCCCTAGAGTCACTCTACCAAACTAAACTGCTAATACCAAGACTATAACATGGTAAGCAGATTTGAGAAATATTCAAAGTTAAATTCCACACAAGTAAAACTAAGTATTTTTGATAACAATGCCATTTTCATCGTAACTTAGAAGCCTGCTCGACATCAGTAAAATGGAAACTGAAATCCATCTAGATCTCCTACTGCTCACGGGCAACAGTTTTCCACTTTCGTGTCCCCAAAGCGCTAGATCACACACTGGTACACAGACACAACTCACTCATAATTAAAACAAGTGAAAACATAAATTCTCATTGGCTTCTTTTTGCCTACAGATCAACTTTTCTCAAGGCAAGACGTTTGTTGAGAATTCTGTTCTAGTGAACAGAACTAGTGAAGAACTCAGGGATCAGAAAAGTTACTTGAATGAGATCAGCAAGCTATCAGCAGATTCAAAAATTAAAAAGATCTCTTACTTTCATGCTTCAAGCACCTTAAAAACAGTTACACTCATAATAATGACATAATAGTGTAGTTACATCAACTCAATTTAAAACCACTTTTAATAATTTTCAAACTTCTTGTGGGAAATTTTATCTATTAGAATAAATGTTCCTACATAATATCTTGTAATTATTGAGCACTGGCCTAGCCTATCACAGACAGGACTTCACGGAATTCATACATGGAATATTGGGAAGTGTTAGACCTAAAATAGATTTAAAAATAGGTTTATAATAAACAATATGAAAAAGAATCAAATTTCAAAGATGTATTTGTTCACTTAGTTATAGATGTATACTAATATATAGAAGAGTTATGTCAATGATTATACATCACAATGAAACTATGATCTTTTGATAACAGGATTATCATTATTTTCTCTACCTCTTTTTTTTCTACTTTTCCCTAGCTCACACTCAAATAGATTATAAAACAACCTACATAGGAGGCCAGGGAAGGAGGATCTCAACTTCAACTCCAGTCTCAAAAATTATTGAAAACCTGTCTCAAATAAACAATAAAAAGGGGCTGCAGTTGTAGCTCAGAGTGAAGGCCTCCTGTTCAATCGCCATAAATGAATAAATAAGTAAATAAACTATAAATAAAATATCATTATAAAAATTACTGCAGCAAAAATAAAAGTTTCAAAACACAACATATTCAATTCCATCACTTAATAAAAATTTGAAAGAATATTTACTGAAAAGCAGTTGAAGGAAGATGGGGAGAACAATCAAATTAAAAAAAAAAAAAACTTATATATGATTAGTAATTCTACTGTCAAAATCATTATCAAAAAGTCCTAAATGTCTTAAATTAACAGTATGATCTACTAATACTGGCCCATGCTCAAATCCAACATACAAAGTCCTACTTCTATTCACTTCTCCAACCCCCTTAATCTCCTTCAAAAAAAATTAGGTCCTAGCGTGCAGAGATACACACATTGCATATATGATCTCATACCTGCATACATACAATCTTCTAACCAACAGTAGTAAGTACTCCTGAGTACCATGTCTCTTGAAAAAACAAATAAATAAATTACTTTGGACCAGTCTTGAGTAAATATTAGCTTCTAGGGCTTCCTTTTAATATTTGTTTATACCTACATTTTCTCAAAGGATATAACATATTGTAAATTCACAAATAATTCTTCTTAATCATTTTCAAAATGTCAATTTCACCCCACACCACAAATTGACAAATATCTTTAGTTATAAATATATTTTTAAAAACAGTCATATGAAATGTGGTATATCCCTATATTTATATAAAAAATACCACTGTCAGAACAAGAGAGTAGACTATTCAAAATTTTCACCTTATACTTCAGAAAAGAGAAAAAAATGCAATGCATCTTAAATTATTTCACTCCCTGTTGCTGAGAGTCCCAGCAATGGATCTATTTTATTACTGTTTCTTCAATGCCTGTCTCCCTTCTTTCTTCTTACTCCCAGCAACATTCTCATAAGCACGCTTACAAACAATAAATACTAAAAGCAGTGGCACTGAAGCATGACATGCTCATTCTCTTCCAAGAGTGGTTACCACCAGGGCACAGAAGTTCAGCTCTGCACCCTCAAGAGTAACATAATTTCTACTTAAAAACTCCCAGAGAGGACAGAGGCAGCCAGGTAATCATGTATCTGCAGCCGGCCTATCTGCTGTGTGTCCTGCTTACAGCCCTGGTACAGCAGTGAGCATTACTCATTCAGCCTCGCAAATCAGCACCAAATCAAAGCTGGAGCTTTGGCTGTGTGTCTGCTTGCTTTCCTTCCTTTGTTTTTGTTTCTAATTCTGGAAAACATATAATTTCAAACTCTCTTTCTTTAGCTTGCAACTAGAACCAACACCTCAAAAATAATTGTACCTCACCAAGAACTGGACAGCTCAGCAACAGCTGAGAAAAGTATACTTGACTTTTTTCTCCACAGACTCCATTCTCAGCTGGTTCAGCCAACACAATTATAATTGAGAGAAGACCAAAAAGCAACAAAAGACCCATTTTATCAGAAATATGTATGTCTCCAACATATTTTATATAACTCACTTCAAGTACAGCAAGATTGCCAAATTTACATTAAAATAGTATTTACTGGTATTTTCTTATTAGCACTCTAAATTTAAAGCATAGAAATAATTCTAAGTAGGATAACAAGTTCATTAAGATACAGCTCCCTAATTATTTCCTACAGCTCTGTGGAATCAGTATATATATTAAAATTATGATCCTTAATCGCTCTCTAAAATCTTTCTAGTCGATAAAAAGAACCACAGATTTTTTAGAATAGAAAAAAAAAAAATCCTTTCCTTAGGAGGAAAAGTGGTAAGCAGCAGAACAATTACAAAATAAGTATTCCAAAATTTGTCATGCTTCCACACATCCTCCACCCGATTCCAAACACTTCTTGTAGACATAATACCTCAGATTAGCACATTTATTTAATTACTTCATGTATGTGTGCATATATATATATATATATATATATATGCACACATACATACATATATATATAACTTCCATTGAAAGGAAGAATTCGCATTCACCAAAAGTAAAAGTGCAGATCCAAATTAAAAAAAAAAAAAAAACATATTGAAAATGATTTCCTATCCAAACACTGAGGAACCAAATGTTAATACTAATTTAGGAAAGTTGAGTCACATAAATCCTGTAAAATCAATGATCACATTTTAACGTTTATTAAAGAGTATGTTTCTGGAACCATAATCCCTCTACACTTGACCCAACTGTGATGCTCTCAAAAGTCAAGATGTCTAAAATATTTCTCAAAATATCTGTTACTGAACCCAATTTCTAGACATGAATCATAATCAGGCAAATAACTAAAAATACAAAATATCAAAAACCCAATTTTAGCTAATGTTTCAATTTGGTAAAACTCAAGGTTTTGGTTTTTGTTTTCTTTTGTTTTTCCATTTGAGCACATTTCTTTTCAGGATTATATTTTCACTCATTACTACCCGGTAAAATATATATTTTCACTTTTAGTGACTTTAGGACTATCCTGAGACATATGAGTATTAAAATTATATATGATAAATAGCCCTTCTCTAGGCTAGACCTTTGGTTTATTTTTATAAAAAATGATATTTTTTGTTATACATAGAAGAGTCATACAGATATGCTGCACAACACTGGCATATTCACGTGAGATTATTCAAAGGGATTATGCCAAACGTCCCAGTGGTCATTGCTCGGACTGCATGATGCTTACCTGGCTATGAGCACCAGAGTGACTGGCTATGCCTTAGTGACTTATGTAAAAGTCAGCAGAAAGGGGTGAAGGGGTGAGGTATACTGATAAGGGAAAAGGGAGGTTTATGGACTGATGCCTTTAGTCTCCTCCCTGAAGTAGAAATAATTGATTGATGACATCTAATCACTCAAACTAAGGCAGTTTAATGGCCAAAATACCTGATGTTCTTTAATAAAATATATGAAAACATGCACATGTTTAATTCCTGGAGATAATTTCCTTTTTACAAAAATAATGCGTCTTCTTCCTTTGAAGCACTGTGTGTAACATCTTACTAAAAAAGGCCTTGCAGATCTTTTCACTATTTGATGACAAAATAGTCACAAATTACTCATCTACCAAGAGAAAGGGAAAATATATAATTGTTATAGTTGTGATGAGTGCTAAATGATCTTTTAAGCAGACAGAGATGACAGTTTGGTAAAGGCATTCCCAGAACAATAAGCTACTTTTTAAGAAGTATGTCAGTCTAGACTTGTTAAATTCCTATATTCAAATGTTTACAGATAATAATAATTTTAATGAGTTTCCACTTAACAATTTATAAAATGCAAAGTCAACTGTCTCCAATTTTTTTTTTTTTTTCAAATTTGGGAAAATTTAGCAAATTTCAAGCTGAAGTACAAAAGAAAATATGAATGTCTATATAAAAAGAGAACTCCCAGCAAAAATAGGAAGAAAAAAGTAGGCAGTATATTTTTAAGCTTTTTTTGGAAGATAAATTCATGCTGAATAAATTGAAGTGACATTTGGTTTCTCAAAATTCCATCCTGTCCTGATGGCCTACTAAGTTACAGATTTTTAATGTAGCTTTATTTTTTTCACTAAAACTGACATGCAGCCAGAACTGTCACAGCAAAAGATTATTTTTAAAGATGTTCACACAATAATTATTTATAATCATATCATCTAATTTCATAGAATTATCAATTAATCATCCCAATTACCACAGTAACCAATAAATATTAGTTTCCTGGAAGTACATATTTTATTTATATTTAGATTAGCAGCTAAATTATAAATACAATAAAACACTGCAAATGAACCACAAGTTATAATAACACCGAAGGGGAAAGAGGATGATGTCAAACTTTCTGAATTTGAAATGTCTCTTTAAGCAAGAATCTGGTTTATACACATATTATAGAAACAAAAATGTCTGTCATTCTAAACATAACTGAATGTATTGAAAATAATTTAAACTTTGTTTAAAACAAAAACAATCTCTGAAGTAGGAACTCCATGGGTGGGCGTAAAAATGAACAATCAAAACAAAAGAGAAGTTGGTTTATTCCAATTATATTCACAAGTTTTCTAATTACCCTGCTCATGCACCTATTGTAAGAAAGAAAATGGAAATAACATGAAATCGTATCAACCAATTTTTCCTCTGAGAACTGACACCTGCAGGTATTAACAGAAAAGAAACCAGACACAGTAAATGTGGCTAAGGGTGACTAGCCAGTCAAATCAAGAGCTAAAACCTTTACTTCTTAACCATTCATTGCAGTGCAATGGAATACATTCTAACTACCACTTGACTGAAGAGATGGGGTGGGAAGGCAGGCAGGCAGAAAGGAGAGGAAAGCAGGAGAAGGGATAAAGACAGGAGGGGAAGAAAGAGAGACAAAGGACAAGGGAGATGGGAGAGAGGGGAGGGAAGAAAGAGGGAGAAGGCAGGGAGAGAGAAGTCAAGAAAAGACATAAACATGAGGGGAGAGAAAAAAAGACTAAGTAAGAGGGAGAAAAGGAGAAGAGAAAAATTTATAGCTGGCATGGAGGCATATGGCTGTAACCTCAGGTACATAGGAGGCTGAGACAGAGAGGCTACAGGTTCAAGAACAGCCTGGTCAGTTAAGCAAGGCCTTATCTAAAATAATAAATAAAATTAAATAAAAACACAGAGGAGGTAGCTCAGTGGTAGAAAGTTTGCCTGGAACCAAGAGGTGCCTCAGTTCTTTTCTCAGAACCCAGAAAGCAAGGCAAGCAACAAATAATGATACAGTCATGTTCCTGACAAAGGAAAAGGCACGATGAGAAAAAGCTTGACTAAAATTAATATTAAATTCTCTTATCAAATCAAATTATAACTAATGCCCTATTCTACAAAAATGTATAACAGAAAATCTAATTAAATATTTATCATTAAAATGTTTCCAGTTGCCTCTCCAAATTCAACATCGACCCTTCACCCAGTGCAGTTGTTCTTTATCTCAAGAAACTGGTTTGTGTGGAATATATCAAGAATTCCCACACCTCTCTCTGCACACAAGTCCATCCAGCCTTCTCATTGAGCAAAACTTGGTTATACCTGGGAATTTCCATACCTGAACAAGAAGTCACTACAAGGACAGCTGTACCTTGACTTGGGTGCTAGTAACTACACATTCTGGCTAGCAAGGCATACATGTGAAAAGAAATTAAAAATCAATGACATAAAAATACATTCATTTACCTTAAGAAATAAAATACAAATTAGAATGATAGCCATGGCCCAGTTAAATACCCATCACACAACACGCAGAAAAGAATTTTCTTGAGCATAAAATGAAAAACAACCCACTCAGAGAATGTCAGCCACTATGTTCCTATTACAGTTCTTATTCATGTACAAAGCCAAGGTGGCACAGATGAGCGCTATATGTGGGTTCATAGTCTTTTCCTCTCCAAGGCTACTCTAGCTACCCTATAAGCTAAGTATACAGCCCACAAAGGGCAGGCAGCTCCAATATATCTGTGAATGTGAGCACCCTACGGGCCTTTCCATGTACTATCTAATACTAACTCAGTTACTTTTAACTTACTTAGATCAAGAGGAAGCAGAATTTTTCTCCTCATAAAAAAGAAACACACACACACACACACACACACACACACACACACACACACATTTAGACTATAGCTTTGACAGTGTCATCAATGATGGATTTATTTTATACATTATCAATTACTATGCTGAAAGACACAAGAGTGCCTGTGACCTGAAGCACACTGTTTAGATAATAAACTTACGATCAGGTAATTCACACGCACTGCTACATATCCCATTGCCCAGAAACAGCTGGCTTTATAAAATCATGGAATAACAGTTGATAAAAAAAAAAAAAAACAGGCTGAGACATTGAGGTACCATACCATATGCTTCAAAGTAGTAGCCAATACATAGTATTATCTTTCCACAGGCAGAATCACACAAGGAGGTGAGTGATAAGGTACACTGTGAGTTTTGTGTCAGATACCAAGTTCCATCTTGGTGAGTCTAGAGGTCCTCATGCTCAAGGAACAAATTTTTCCAGCAAGGGACATGATTGTAAGTTCAGCTGTTTGGCACTGCACAGATCACTGTGCAGCCTTGTGCTCTTCATGTCACTGAATGGAGAAAGGGGAAAACTGGACTGCAGGTAGCAGGATCACGGACTTTACTGGGAAACTTCTTAGTCCCAGTAAAATAAATACGCGACAAGCTAGCGAAAACAAAACCAAAGACCAAAATTCTGAAGGAATTAATTCAGTGAAGATTCCTCATTAAGGTGCACTTCACAATGTGAACTTCAATGGCCCCACAGAGTCAACGGGAGGCAACTGTGATTTCAAATTGAATCCTAAGAATGTCTACAGAGTAGGCCTACAGAAACTGTTTATATTAAATGTTTTTTTTTTTTTTTTTCTTTTTCTCTGTGCTATCTTATGAGAGGAACACTAGTGGCAGCCAGTATGCTATGTTTCAGGTAGGGAATGGCCACTTTGACATCACATGATGATAAGAAGGCTGATGGGACACCATGCATCATCTAAGTTGGGGGTCCCTTTTTTTTTGTCTAAAAAGAGATAAAAGCACAGGCTAACAGGCAAAGGAGCAAACTGTGCCCGACATCTTTCATGTGCATCACCAGGTCCGTTCTCCATCATCCTGTATCTCAGTAGGGATTGGCCATTGGAGAGATCAAGGGAGAGATCAGAGAAAGGAATGAGAGTAGATTAGGATTCTTGTCATTGAGGTTCCCTCTCTGCAACTATGTTCATTCTGTCGCCTGCTATAAACACTGGTGTTCCCAGAATGGATTAGTCTGTATGATTTTCTCCTTTCTGAGTATATGAGCTACTCTTTTCCTATTCTTTCCAACCTATAAGTGGTACTAAGTCAGAACATAATACCCTGGAATTAACCACATTAGTTCCTCTGTTATTATTTAAATATTGTCCTTTATAAATAAAATACTCCTTAGCCGATATTATTGTATCATCATCTGCTTCCTCTTAAGTAGCCTGCAGTTTAAAATTTGTATTTTACTTATCAAATAAACAATAATTTTTGTTTGTAGAAACAAATGAAAAAAAGAAACAACATGAAGAACCACAAAGACAATTAAGTATAGCATCATGAAAACAATCATTTGTTTTATTCCTATAGTCCAACAACTAACAAAATGCCTGACACACTGTTGTTAACTAATACTAAGCCAGGTAGGTAATTTCATATTTCTTATTCATCAGGCTCAACATATGAATGCTTCAGTGTACTGGTGTTTTCTAGATATCCAGATAATAAAGGTCCCTATAGACCATATTTTTACAGAGATCAAGAAAACTGTTGTCACCTTGTCATAAATTGCAAAGGTGTTCAATTCTCTCTCTAAATGGAGAAAATCTCCCACTGAATATCCTTGCAAGCTGGTTTAATGGGAAGAAAAATAAAAATACTAAATCAGTCACTGTATTTCAGGTGCAAAGGACTACGATGCTACATTTTGGAAAATAAACCTATTAGTCATTCTCTGAGTAGCTTTTTGTTATTCCATATTATCCTAAAGATCCATTATCAAGTCAACAAATCAAAAAGAATGTCACAGAAATCTCTACTACTGCTTCTCTCAAGTCTTTGCAGGTGGCCTACTCTCTACAGTATCTCCAGAGATGTGCTGCTATTCAGTGTTTTTTCTTTTGTTAGTGAAGGGCAATTTCAGAGGTTTCCACTTGTTTTCCTAAATGGTCTGTGCTCATTTCAGTGTCTATGTGAAAATTCTGTAAATTCTTAGTGCTGTTGTGAGAATCAGAAAGCAGAAAAGTAACCCACAATTAGTCTACAAAGGCACTAATACCACAATAATATCAATTTAGACAAAAAGTAAATGTATCAAGTGATTCGAACAAGCCTCAATTTTAAATGAAATGCCACAGTTTCACTGAGATGCCCTCCCCCAAGGATTAACAAATAACGCAATTTTATTGATTTTTATAATTCTAGACTTTTTCTTCATAAGAAGAAAGTAAATTCTTTTATGGTATACACTGGAAAGACTTAAAGTTATTTACTTGTTTTAAAAGTTTATGTCGCAATCAGGCTGCCTATTAATACAGTGTTCCTATATAAGTACTGAATGAAGCTTCTGCTCAATATATCTAGAACTGTCCCAGTAGAGACGATGTAAGCATCTAGTTAAGGTGCTCACCTACTGTATTCCCTAGGAAGACAATGTTCAATTAGCTGCTACCACAAAGGCTACATTTCAAAACACTGATTCAATTCCACTTCTGAAGCTTATTATGAAAGACAGAAACTTTATTCATGCCAAAGCCCTTTTCTACTCTAGAAACTCATGATCACCACTGGAATTCTGTCTAGTTCAATGGCAATGAATCCAGTGACTTTCCCCAGCCTAATCTAATACAGGGGTCTGCTCCTCTCAAATGTCAAATGTATTGACATTTCTCAATTCTTAATGGAAGTCATATCCTCTAACACATCACGAAAATTTACAGGCCTACACATAATACACTTAGTCTATCACTCTCATTTTCCATTTTTCCATCCTGCACAGTTACAGATGATCAGAGGTCTCACACACATTTACATGGTGGCCACAGTCCAACGCAAGTTTCAGTCAAATATCCACGTAAAGTGCTGGAACTATTTCCAGTTGCTCCGGTTAACACGTTAAACCCAGACTCCCAGTAGGAGACTGCCTGTTAATAAATCTGGCTCCACTGACATTAAGCACACTCCTCACAGTATGTTGCATTCTCCTCAGTTGATTCTTGTAAGAATTCAACCCTATACCTTATTTCTAAATTGTTGCTGACACAAATTAAGTCTCTGCCTGATAATGCCAACAATTCCTGTGAAAAGCTCAGTTATGAGATGAAAGGAACTGAAAGGCATAAGATTAGAAAATGAAGACTACAGTACCACTTCTTCTGTAGAACTTCCTACACACTAGCCACAGGTTTTATTTTTTTTTTGACCTTAATATCTCCCAATCTCTCAATCAGCTAATTTCTGTTCCATTTACACATCATCATCTCAATCAATGTTCCCAAAAAAAAACACTCCTGAAATACCAATACTGCCTTCCAACTATTTAAAAAATAACTATTTCATACCATTAAGCCAAGAAAAGTAAAAATAAAAACATGAAGCCACAAAAGAGCACCATGCTTGTATAGAAAAATCATGCTGATAGCTGTCTTGAAGAGGAAAAGGCAATATGTAGTTGAAGCAGGACAACCAAGACTAAGTTGGATCAATCATGATGGTAGCTTTGGACTACAATGTTACAAGTATCAGTACTATGTGGTTTTTAAGCAATACTGCTTTGTAATAGAACTTTGAGTCTGGTTTAGTGATGATGACTGCTCTGCTCTTGTGGCTTGGGATTGCTCTAGCTATGCTGGATCTTTTTTGGTTCCACATAAATGTTAGGGTTGTTTTTTATACTGTGAAGAACGCTTTTTGGCATTTTGGTTAATTGAATTTAATCAACATGAGATTTGGTAGTATGGTCATTTGGACAATATTGTTTCCGGTTATCCAGGAATGAGAGATGTCTTCTCATTTTCTCAATTTCTATTTTCAATCTCTTTTTATCAGAATAATAACGTCCTTGTTTCATTTAATTCCTAGGTAGTTAAAAGTCTTTGATGTTGGTATGTGTGGGATGAATTTCTTTCTCAGTGAGTTTGTTAGTGTATAGGAATGCTACTGATTTTTGTGTCATGATTTTTGTATTTTTCCACTTTACTGAATTTATTTACTAGTCCTAAGAGTCTTATGGTGTAGTTTTAAGGGGTTTCTATATAAAGGGTCACATCAT
Source organism: Ctenodactylus gundi (assembly GCA_004027205.1). Taxonomy (NCBI): domain Eukaryota; kingdom Metazoa; phylum Chordata; class Mammalia; order Rodentia; family Ctenodactylidae; genus Ctenodactylus; species Ctenodactylus gundi. Next base: position 122,045 of record PVKB01004079.1, read on the forward strand.
CTGCAAATAAGGACAGTTTGGATTTTCCTTTCCTATACATATCTTCTTTATTTCTTTTTTGATTGATGGGTCTGGCTACTTTCAATACTGTATTGAACAGGGGTAGTGAGAGTGGACACTGTTTTCTTGTTCCTGATTTTGAAGAAAATGCTTTTAGTTTTTCTCCATTTAATATTATGCAGATAATCAGCTCATCACAAGTGGCTTTTATCAGTTTGAGACAAGGCCTTTCACTATCTATTTCAGTAAGCACTTTATCATAAAAGGACCTTAGCTTTGGTTACATGCTTTTACTAAATCTACTTAGATAATCATGTGATTTTTGTCCTTGTTTCTGTTTAAATGAGGTATTGTGGTTATTAATTTACATCATACACTGAATCATCCCTGCATCCCTGAGATCAAGCTGATTTGCTCATGGCATATGATCTTTTCAGTGACTTGCTGCATTCTCTGTGTGAGTGTCTTGTTGGGATTTCTTGCACCTACATTCACTAAGGAGACTAGCCTGTAGTTTTCTTTTTTTGTTAGGTACTTGTCTACATTTTGTATCAAGATAACACTAGATGGTTTCTGGGAATAAGTTCAGAAGTGTTCCTTCTCTTTAGATTTAGATTTAGATTTAGACTCACAGAAGAGTTTGAAAAGCATTAGTGTCAGGATTTCCCTGAAGTTCTGGTAAAATTTTGTGGTTTTTTGAGCTTTACTTCATTGGTAACATTTTTATTAATACTGCTATTTCACTACTTGTTGTTAGTTTATTCAGGCTCACTCTACCTTTTTTCATTTTGGTAATTTATATCTGTCTAGAAATTTATTGATTTCTTCAAAGATCAAAGGTGCAGAAGTGATGATGTAGAAATAGCCCCAGGCACCTTTAGCCTTTCGATCTTCATGAAAGGAGTCAAAAACACAGCTGGAAATATGACAGCCTGCCCCCCCCCCTCTCTCTCTCTCTCTCTGTGTGTGTGTGTGTGTGTGTGTGTGTGTGTGTGTGTGTGTGTTTGTGTGTGTGTGTGTGTGTTGCTGAGGATCAAGCCCAGGGCCTTTGCACTGAGCTACATTCTTATTTCATTTTATTTTTTATAAAACTCAAGCAGGGTCTAAGTTACTAAAATGTCCAGGTGTAGCTCAACCTTGTGACCCTCCTACTTCAGCCTCTCAGAGTGCTATGAATAAAGACCTATGCCACAGACAGCCTCTTTAAGAAGCATGCTGGAAAAATTGGTTATCTACATGAAGAAGAATTCTAGACTCAGACCTTTAGCCATCTACAGAAACGAAATCAAAATAGATCAAAGGTCCAGATATTAAAACAGAAATACTGAATCTGCTAGAAGATAAAATTGGCAAAACCTTGAAGATAAAAGCATAAATAAAGATGCAATGAATAGAAAAACAACTGTACAAAAATTAACACCATGAATCAACAAATGAGATTATATCAAATCTAAAATGTTCTTCACAGAAAAGGAAAAAGCTAACAATGTGAACCTACAGACTGGGGAAAAATTGCCAATTATATCTTGGACAGAGAACTAATGCCTAACATATATAAAGAACTCAAAAAAATTGACCTTCCAAAATAAAAAAAAAATCCCAATCAAAAAAAGTGATTGAAATGAATAGATGCTTCTCACAAGGAAAAATTACAAACAGCCAACAACATACAAAAATGTTCAGCTTCTTTAGCCATTAGAAAAAACGCAAATCAAAACCACTCTGAGATTCCATCTGACTCTTATAAGAATGACTCTCATCATGAACTCAAAAAAAAAAAAATGTTGGTGAAACTATGGGGGAAAAAGTCCTTCTACACTGTGAGACCGTAAAGTAGTACAACCACTATGTAAATCAGTTTGACAATTCCTCAAAAGTGTGTGAAAATAGAAATTTCATTTGAACCAGATATACCTTTTTCTGGCTACCTTTCTCAAAGATTTAAAAACATCATATTAAAAGAATAATAGCAAACCTATGTGACACAGTTTACAATTAATAAATTAGAGGAGCTTATATGTCCAGGATGAGTAGATGAAAAATGTGGTGCACATGCAGAGTGTAGTACCATTCTGTCATAAAAAAGGATAGATCTCAGTCACTGTAGGGAATGAATGCATCCCAAGACCACAGTGTTAAGTAAAATAAGTCAGGCACGGAAGGTTCGATATTGCATGATTTGCCTTTTATGACAAACCCAAAATACAAACAATTTAAAGAACAAACTAAAAGAACATGACAAGAAACAAGAAGCTAGGCTTTTGCAGAACTGTTTTAAGGGAATTTGGAGATAGCAGGGGAGAAGAAGGGATCTAGAGATGGGGGATGGGAGGATAGGATGGGAAGGGGAAACTAAGACAACTAAGATGCAACATGTGTATGTACCAACTCCCTGAGTTAAATGTAATCATCTGAGTGCAATTATTATGTATCCAAACATAGACTAATAAAATAAAAATGATGGGGAAAATAAATACACCATTAGTACAAATATAAATGGTAAGATTCAATAGGACATAATTAAGTTTGCTGTATAAACGAGGAAGAGAAGGAAACTTTGACAGATTTCTACTAAGTAGATATAGTGCCATTTACTAAAAAGACAACGTTACCTCTAACTGTAAATCTAAACATCAGAGAAACTACCTATAGGCACATCAATTTCCAGGTAAATGAACATCATGTGAGATTTTATCCCCACTATTTTTTACTAATATACAAATGTAATACATAGTATTTACAATGAATTTGGGTGTTTCTTACATCTATGTATCACAGTGACTTCACAATCCCTTCCCATCTTCTACCCTCCCACCCCCTCCCTGTCCCTTCCCCCAGCTCCGGCTATCACTTCATATGGTTCCAAAGAATGTCTGTGTTCTGGGTTTTCCAAGTCCGAGAAACCATATGGTACTTAACATATTAATCTTCCGCGCCTAAGTCATTTCACTCAAGTCACCACTCTACCCCAGCTTCCTATTCCTCTAATGGGTCCGCAGTAGTCAAATCTTGATCTCTCCTCTCTGAACCCTTATAATTATTTTCTAGTGTGAACTGGTGGGTAAGTCCAGGTTCAACAATAACAAAAGAGATGTAGGAAAATATGGAAAAACTTTTGTTGAATATCCCACGTGAGGTTTTTTAAAAATAATACTTCTGAAATGCATAATCCATGCACCAGTACTGGGCTGCCAATTGTTTATCACTGGCCCAAGGTACAATAAAACTGAAAATTGAGAGTAAACTTTTAGAAATTCTTATATTAGTTATACCAAGTATTTTTACATCTGTTAAATCTATTTTAAAAATTTGATCTATATTTTTCATGTTCTCTTTTCAAATCTCCAGCTGCTGAATTTTACAAAAGTATGCCTCGGAGATATTAAGAATTAAAAAGAAAAAAATTCAAAAACACTGACAAAAACCATTGATTTAAGCTATAATAACTAGAAACAATCACTTAGAGATGAGGTGTAATTACAGATTGTTCTTGTTTTCCTCATCAGCATACTAAAAATTATATATCTCAGAATATAATCCCTCCCATCATCCGGATCATCATTAAAAATATGGAGAACTGCTTGCCAGACAATCTTTACATATATTACCTCATTTTATCCTTGAAAAATCTCAATAAAAACTGGTATTATTAATATTACATTACAGATTTTAAAACTAAGAGTATTCTAAACCTTAAATTTTTTGCTCTTATCAATAAAATGGGGGAAAAAAAACTAAGGGGGAATAAAGCTAAATAACTTATTTTTGTCCCTAGCATCTAAGTCCATGTGGGATGTTATGACAAAATACCTGAGATGGACTTATTTATAAACTAAAAACAAAAAAGACTGTTCACATTTATGATGATTATTAACCAAGATCAAAGCACCAACAGATTCAATGTCAGCTGAGTGCTCTCTACTTCACAGTTGATACCTTAATTCTTCTTCACATGGTGGATGGAGCAAAAAAACTCCCTCATGTTTTTTGTTTTGTTTTGTTTTGTTTTGTTTTTTTTGTAAAGATACTAATTAATTCATGAGGGCTCTACACTCATAATTCTCAAAGGTCCTACTTCTTAATACTATTATCCTGGGAATTAGAATTTCAAAATACAAATTTTGGAGCAACACAAACACTGAGACCATAGCCAAGGCCTAGTAAGTTGGGGATTATGACTGGAAGCCAATTGACTCAAGCCTCAGGTTTTAAGCACTGTAATATACTCCGTCAATGTACTAATCAGCCAACTACCTACTAAACTACTCACCTTTAAGAACTTGACATATTGCCTGGAAAATATTAAGTTTAGAGATGATCTCCAGAGAATCTGGATCTAACAATGTTAATACTGCTTAACAGAAAAATAAAGCAGTTCACCCTAACCATCAACATAGGAAATAAAATAATGCGGTCCTAATCATTCTGAAGCAGATTTGATCACATGGAAACTTCTGCTATTGACTTAGTCTGTTTCACAAGGATACCAAGTTTGATTTAGCCAACTTTACCTTGGGCTATTATGCTTTAAGGACTGACATATATTTTACTTTATTTATTCCTTTAGAAAATATTTTTGCTAATTTCATTATTTATCTTTTTAACCATAAACACATGCATAAAATCTTATAAATTAGGCATACTTTCTGTTTATATTTCTACAACTCCTTTCTATAGGCCAAAATAAAAAATTCAAAATAAAAATTATCTACTATTATATCTTACAGTGCTTTTATTCTTGCATTTTGGTCTACATTAAATTTAAATTTTGTCCTAGCTCCAAGAAAATTAAATAGTAATAATACTAACAATGAATGATACTTATTATAGTATGTAGTACCTTCCAGAAAACATACTGAATGTGTTAAATACATCTCCAGAGGTAATTCTCAGAACAATCCTGGCACATAACTCTATTTTGCACTATTTTTACATACATTAAAAACTATGACTCTCTGAAGTAAAAAATTCTAAAGCAGACATAATAGCCCAAACTCAAATCAAATCTCGCCCCAAAATCCATGTCCTTAGCCATTATGTGCATGTTTTCCCTCTTTGTGAAACTTCCATTAAAATGATCATTTCTACACAGTAGTTTACTAATATATTTTCTGAGATCCTTGAAATTGTGAGCCAAAATAAATGCCTCCTTTTAGTTGCATGGCAAGTATTTTGTAAGAACAACAGAAAGGTGACTAAGATAGACAAAGTGTTATAATGGCTTTAGCTAACTTATACTTCAAATTTTCAATTCCAGGCCTTGAAATATGATCTTTGGCTAGTTATTGCAACAATTCCTCCACTTACAGTTTTCTTTTGCCTGATGTATTTATGAGAAAAAGCAAATTGAAGTTAGATGTTCTCCAACATGTAGCAAAATCGTGCATAACTGCTTATTTTGAAATTTTATTTGCTTTATTTTGGCCTGATTTAGGGATCAAATTTACTAATGAATAAATGAGTTAAAAATAAAAATTAAAAGACCTTCTCATGCACAACTGAAACTCTGACAACCTCTCAAACAGCTGCTTTTGAATTAGCCTGCAAATTTCATCATTCAAATACACATAGAAATAACAATAAGTTATTATTAGCTACTATCACTTTGCTTCTAACTGGCTGGCCAGCTGGAAAATCAACAAAAGGTCACAAAACAGAGGTAGAATCAGATGAAAGCAAACAGGAGATAAGGCCCTGACAAAATAGCTAGTTACCACAAAAATACTGCTAATACCGAGTGAAAAAATACTTAACTTTGATATTACAAGTTAGCTTGTACTAAGATTATGAATTATGCCATGGAGGCACCAGTATTTCCTTATGCAGCCACACTAATGATGACACACTTCAGTGCACAGAAACACCAAGATATATTACCAAGGAATCTGAGATAAATTAGTTGCATTCTTTAATTTTTTGTATTTCTGAAAATATATGACAACGGACAAGAAAAGTAAAAACAAATGACTTAGATTCTTGTCAAAAATATTATTAAAATAAAACCTTAATTATCAATATGACAATCTGTATCTGTTGAGTCTAGAGTTAGCATCATATGTATTGTCACTTGTATTAGAAATTCTAAAATACAGTAAATGTTCAGAAAGTTTTCTTTCTCAGATGTTGAAGAAATTTTACATATAACATTGTTAATTTTTCCAATTTCACAATAATTATTTCAACTTCAGAAAAAAATGACCTTCATTATTCTTTTCCATGCTTCCCACAAAATGAATTAATTTAATTAATTTGAATGAATAATACGTGGCCTGTTTCCCAAGAACATCAAAATATTTAAAGGTCCAAATCCTTCCAGTTTAAAAGTAACAAATTTTGGGAGACTTACACCACTTCTGTACTATACTTTGATAGTACTTGAATTTACTGAACCCAAATACTACTCCCTGATTTCAATCTGGTAGCACTCATAATTAAAGTTGGCTATACTATCCAGTAATCATTATCCTGTGGTTGCACTAGGAAGTTGCTACGAACTTCTACTAAAGTGATTCTTCTATGAAATGTTTCTTCTACTTGCCTGAGACTGTCAGAAAGCCAGAAAGCACATACAATTTGTTTATACTGTAAAACCTAATTCTATCTAAAAGAAAAATCTATCACAAACACTAATAGTTGAACCTATCAATCTAACTACAATTGGACTGAGGTCAAGGACAATAATTATTCAATTCGATATTCTCTCATTCTCTCATTCTCTCTCTCTCTCTCTCTCTCTCTCTCTCTCTCTCTCTCTCTCTCTCTTCCTTTCTCCCTTTCTCTTTCTCCCTTTTCTCTTTTTTCCTTCAGCCACTCATGCCACAAATCACACAGCCACCTGTCTGAAAAAGGACAGAAATATCAACTGTATCAACTGGTTGGGATTTAAAAAGTGAAAAACAGAGCCAGCATAAGTCATATATAGTACCAAATTTGTTTTTATCTGGCTTATTAAATTTATAGGATTCCCAGGTTATTAATAGAACTTTAATTGCAAATTAAAATGATAGTGTTATCAATGGCAATTATCCAGCATAAGATCTATACAAAAAACCTCTTTGATATATTAAATGTCTAAAACTTTAGTATTTATTCTTGTACTTTCAGCCTGTAATTATATTGATGCAAAAACGGCTGTTAATAATACATAATAATCAGTATCTACAGTCATGAGAACTATTTAGTTAAACAAAAGGTTATGTGTTTTTTAAAGACAAAGTACTCAGACCTAAAGTGATTCACAATGCTAGAACCTCAGTTGCATTTAACAGTATAAATTCGGTTTTAAGCTTTTCCACTCCACTTAAGAAAGAGCAATGACAAAATCCCCAAATGTCAACACAGATGGAAGCTGAGAGGAACAGCAATGGAATTTAAAATCCAAACTATAACCCAAAAAAAGAATCCTTCCTTACTCCTTAACACTATGATGACTACCCCCAAAAGACAGAAAGTCCCATTTTCTCCCATATTTGTACACAGAATTCAACACAATGAATGAGAGAACATTCATTCCAACAAATACAAAGATGATACAAAAACCATGGACACATACACATAAGCGTAAGATATACACAGATGTATAATATATACTTATAATACACACAGAGTTCTAATTTTACTTTCTATAAATTTCCTAAAATCTCTTGGAAATATTCATTACTATAATACATGTTTAAAAATCTATATCATAAGACAGAAATGTTTATAATGGGAGAATAAAAATGTTGTCTTGTAAATTTTTGTTCATGAGATTTTCTCTATTAAAAAAAAAAACTAATTCTCTGTAAGTTATGTCATTATTACCAATTTCAGACCGAAGGAATAGTTTCAAGAGCCTCAACTTAGAACAGCATGTCATCTTAAGCCAAAATCAAACATAACTCATGATTACTAGATAGCAATTGAGACAGCTTGTTTCACTCACTTTTAAGATACCACCTTAAAATGAGAATTTGCCATTGAGAAAACCTGAATTTTGGAGATGGTTTTGTTCATTGTACTTCAAATTAATTAAATCAATCTCTCATTTTATTGAGAATACTATTGTTCTTGAAAATTCTATATATAAAACTGTAAACATTTAGATGGGATGTTAAAATTGTACATTAAGAAAAATATGGCACATATAGAAAGCTTAGATTTGAAATATGAATCAAAAATAAGCCAGTCTTTCCCTTAATAATAAAAAGTAAAATATTTTTGTAACAAAGTAATAAAATATCAGCAAATAAAGAAGATATCCCACATTTCTATGCCACAAACACAAAAAGAAGACATTCCTAGAAAATCCACAAAGGATTTTAACAGTGAAGGTGAGTGAAGCCAGGAAGGATAGAAATTACTACTGGCCTGGTTGGAAAAGCATGTTAGGCCCAAGGCAAAAGAAGTTTGTTAAATAGGAGAATGTTCTGAAATAGAAAGCATGTTAAACCGAATTGCCCGAGGACTATCAGGAAATGAAAAATTACACTAACTGCATTGGGAACAGCAACCTGATAAAAGCACAATGCACAAATTACAATCTTCTTCATGAGCAGTATTAGACATGAGAAAGGTTAAGCCATATGTGCGAGGTTTTGCCCACCACAGGCCACTACAGGATTGAAGAATTACTCTCAAGTGTTCCTAGGGACGTTCAAACAACTATAGCAATAAATATTTCTAGATTTCTAATATTATAGAACAAGCTCAACCAGCCCCACAGTCAATAGGTATTTGCAAAACAACCCTTAAGTGCAAACCTATATTCTAGGTTCTACAGAAAAAGCCAAAAGACAATATTGTGTTCCCTAATAATACCCTTCTTCTCAAGATACATGTCCAGCATCCCAGGATGCACAGTGAGTCAGCATGAACTGGGCAACTGTATTATGGAAAAAACAGTGCTAAAGAAGCAGGAAGCAACATGCTGTGTCTTCTTAGCATAGAAATTTGATTGTACCCCATGAGGGCAAATATTTTTCTAAGCAGAAATGGTTTCACTATGATTAAAAAGGTAAACGACTAAGTATTCAAAGTGAGTCAGTAAAAAACTAAATAAAAGTTTGAACATTGAGGAAACTACCATGTAGTGGACACAAGAAAACCAAAGTCAGGAAGGACACAAACTACAAGGCACACACCTGTCTCCCATGCTTGCACTCATAATACTGTCACTGGTTTTAAGAGCAACAGACAAGCAATCTTTCCAACCCTCTGCAACAAGCAAAGCTCAGTTGGGGAATAATGCAAGTCATAATGAGTCACTGCACATAACCAAGATTCTTGGGACAACAAAGTTAGGAACAGATGTTATTTGGGCTGCATCCAAGTGAAATTGGCACATTCAGAAAGGACTACGGCCTATTACAGTTGAGGGAAGAAGTCTGATTCAAATCATTTTATCAAGAAATAAATTATTATATTTACTTTGCCTGGACCATGGTTTTGATTAGTATTGTGTTTTTGCTCTATGAGAGAGATTAAACATATGAAAATTTGACCTAAGAAAGAGTCACCTAAAAAAAGGGTAATGTGGACTAGACATGTTGAACACTTTAGAGGAAATGGTCACTTAATTCTAATTAATTATGGAAAGTATCTTCCTGTTTATAATTATTTTACATTTAAAGTATCTAACTTATTTCCCTGTTTATACTTACGATCTATCCACTTATTCCTTTAGTAATATAAAAAAGTCAAAAATCATTAACTGAGGATGTCACTTCCTAGCCAAATTTGAAATCTCTATGGGTCTAATACTTGTTATAAACACAGACCTCACTGAACCTGTACTCCTCCTTAGTCCTCTTCTTTAGTCTCTATGGAGTTAGGCCAACTCTTTCTCTTAAATGCTGTTCATTTTGTATATGATTTCAAATATCTATTAACCACTAACCACAAATTCCTAGTGAGCATTTAAAATACAGCTAGCTCCAAGTATTCAGTAATTATGAAATCCACATCAGATACCAATAACCTAAAACTAAAAATAATTAAAATTTATATGGTTAAATGTTTCAAATATAGAAAATTAATATATATTATAAAAATAATTTCACTTGTTTCTACTTACCTTTATAAATGTAGCAACAGGAAAATTTAAATTACCTATGTATTTCATATTAAATTTCTATCAATCAGAGTGCTGATTGGGAAAAACACTTAAGGTAGGGTAAGGAAAGGGCATTAGGCACTCAATTTCTTTTCTGGAGCCCTCCTAGCCAGGTGACACTTACCATAATCCTCCCTGACTCACTCAGGAACAGGGCATACTTAGGAATTGCCTCACAGTCTCTAAAAATAGTCCTCTCTCCTTCCAAAATGGTCATATCTGTTATAAAAAAATGCTGACATGCTATTAGCTATGATTTACAAACTATTTTACAAGCTTCAGTTCTTACACAATGTGCTAATTCTAATTCTTACATAAGCATATTTTGCAACTGAACCATTTTTGCAAGGAAACATTCACTTTAAATAAAACTCATATACAAAGGCACATGATACTTTCATTAACTGTTTTAATAAAGGTTAATGTCGTAACTGGTACAATCTTTGATTTCTTCCTAAGAAGTCTCCACATTTTGTCCACATGCTTAAAAATTAACTTTCCTTTTGTATACGGAAATAATTATAATAACACAGAGCAACTGAAATAAACTTTATGGTATATTTTCTACTTCTTTAGTAGGACTGAGGATGTTTTCATCAATATTACACTGGTTTTTGTGCAGAAGTTTGTTTACTTGTCTAATTGAGCTCCTGTCCAAGTCTATGTTATTTATATTTGTTCATTTACCACATTAAAAAATGCCTGTAACAAAGAAGACAGTGAAAAGAAATCAATGAATCTGGTATTACATATTGAGCATAGCCTGTGTTGTGGTCCAAATCTAAAGTGTCTCCCAAGTCTCATACATTCATAGGCAGGGCTTTTGGAAGGTGATTGGATCACATAGTACTATACCTAATAGTCTCACTAAGTTTCTAAGTTGCCCTGCTGGGGTCAAATTTAAGATTCTCCTGTCTCAGCCTCCCAGAGTTCTGGGATTATAGACATGCACCACCAGACTTGATTTCAATACCAGTGTTTTATATCCGTCACTTTCTCATTACTGGGACAAAATAACACCAATGTGACCTAACTTTGCCTAGCTATCCACCTGCTTGGATTAATCCACTCTGCTACACCTACTTGCTTGGAATACTCCACTTTGCTTAATCTACTGATGAGTTCTTACCTAAATATGCTGTTAGGAAGTAGAGCTTGGTCAGCAAAGACGGGTCACTTGAGGCTATGACCTGGAAGGGTGTACACTTGTCAGTGCCTCTTCTCTCTCTCTCTGCTTCATGGCTGCCAAGGGTTGAGCAGCGTTCCTCTGCCAGGCCTTTCCATCATGACATTTTTATGCTGAAGCCCAATGATTACAGACTCTATC
>PVKB01004079.1:133564-160703 GCA_004027205.1 Ctenodactylus gundi
GGGGGGGGGAGAGGGTGGAGGGGGGGCTTAAATTTGCTGGAACTATAGTCAGTGTGAAGGCCTTGGTTTTGATCCCAAAATATGCAAGAAGGAAAGAAGGAAAGAAAGAGGAAGCAAAAATGACGTTGTTCCTGTGACTATACCCAACCACGTAGCTCAAAACTAGTTTGTGGGAGGACTCTGGAAAAGTTTGGAAATGCCACCTAGGACAGCCTTAAAATGCTATAAACAGGACTTCCAAGAAAGATGGTGGCCCAAGTAACTAAATTGCTCAATGTCTCCTTATGGACTCATTTAAAAAGTTGAGATTTGAGTTAAAAACTGCCTATTCACCTTAGCTAGGAGGGAGGAGCACCCTAGCAATTGAAAGGAGGTCACCACGGGAAGGTTAGAAATCCACAAGACTAACTGCACACAGCTGTGAGCCACAGGCAGTATGGAGGAAAAACCCAAAACTGGAAGCCTCGGATGGAAGTAAACTTCCCAGGAGAAGTAGGAATTGACAATAGCCGGTAGTCCCAGCCTCCAGAAACGAGCCTGAAAATAGTATAAACTGAAAACACCCTGTGAGCTCCCCCTAGAAAAGGTCTCCCAGAGCCTAGACCAGATTGGGACAATCATTGCTGAGCAGCCACAACAAGCAGTAGGTAGGAGCCATTTAAAAAAAAAAAAAAAAAAAAGAGTCCAAATCTGAACTGTTTAGAGTAAAAAAATCTCAGATAGGCTACATAAGAGTTTTGGAGGATACTCTTAAACAATGCCCAGGAAGAAACTAGCACAAGAGGCAACTGCGAAGAGTAGAGAAGGGTCTAAGACCTCCTGAATGGCTCGGTGGTAATGAGAGCACCTCAGAGAGCAGGGAACCTTGTCCTCAGGAGAGGGGAGCCAAGACAGTCAGGAGAGCTTTGCTGAGGGGGGCTGGGTGTGAACAAGACACTTCAGAGGCCATCACACTGTTAGGTCCTCCCTCACAGCCTACTCCCAGCACAGGACCCAGAAGACTTTTGGCTCCTCCCACCCACCCAAATACACATTCAAAGAAACCTTTCAGCTGGGCCTTAAAGTGAAGTCCTTCAACAGAAAGATGGAAAGAGAAAGCAACAGGACACATGGAGAAATGCCTGAGAACCCAGACATTAATATCATGAGCCCTGAAATATTTTAACTCATAGGGAAAGAAGTCAAAAAGCAAACAGATGAGCTGGTTTTTGCAAACAACCAATTCAAGCAAGGTATTCTTAAAGAAATGCAAGGAACGGTCTGTGGACTTAAAGAATTTACTAAATAAATAGTGATCCCAATGAATGCAAAGCCTATTGACCATATAGAAGACACAAATAAGAAGTTAACTAAGGTAAATAAGGAAATACACAATATGAAGAAACATTTTGCCATAGAGAAGCAGAAAATCTGAAAAGAAATTCAGCTAAAACTCAGGATATGAAAAATACATTTGAAAGTAGGGAAAGTCAGCTCAAACATGAGAGATTTCAGACCTTGAAGACAAACCAAGGAAACAAATGGCATAAATAGGCATGACTCCAAAATTAGAAATAAGCACAGTAGCTGGATACAACAGCTGATGGCTGATTCAAAGAGAACCAACTTCAGAATTATGATTGTAAGAGAAAGAGTAGAAGACAGCACCAAGGCATGAAGAATTTAGTCAGTAAAATTATGCAAGAAAATTTCCCGAAGAAAAAAAGATCAATATTCTGATACAGGAGGCTTATAAAACACTATATAACCACTATATAACCTCAACCAGAAAAGAAACTTGCAATAACATATCATAATCAAAACCTCAGAAATACAAAATAAAGAAAAAATATTAAAACCATTAAAAGACTTTTTTTTTTTAAACCAAAGCAAACCTACTGAAATTAGCACAGATTTCTCAATGCAAACCTTAAAGGTTAGTAGATCCTGGAACAAAATCATTCAAGCTTTAAAAGAAAGCAAGTCAACCCAGATTGTTGTATCCAGCAAAAATTTCCTTGAATACCAAAGGAGAAGTAAAAATGTTCATGATCAAGAAACCCTAAGAAATTTGCAACCACTAGCAATTCTACAAAATTGAGCATCTGTAGGAAAATGGATGCTCCTTGAGACCATTATACTCAGTGAAATGAATCAGACCCAGAAACTTCAGTATCATATGATCTCTCTAATACTAGAAAAACAAACCATAAAAAAGTAAGATATATGGAAAAAAGTATGAACATGGACTCTGTAGAGAGAGAAAATGAAAGGAGAAGGGAGGATGGAAAGGGGAAAAGGATGCAATATGTAAATAAAAACAAAGAAATAAATTAAACCCCTTCCCCCAAAAATGATGGAAACAGAAATTGAGATATTCTGGTGGGAGCTCAGAACACCAAAATACTGATAGAAATGCAAACAGCAAAGGTGAAGTTCATGGGGTTTCGGGTGAGAGAAAGGAGTCTACTTATGAAATATAGGCTGTGCACATTACATATTGGCAAAGAACCTGTCCACATTTTGTCTGTCCTACGACTTTATATACAGCTACATTCAAAGGTGGTAAATAGTATGGTGGTATGTCCCAGTAATCCCAGAATTCTGGGTGGCTGAAGCAAGGTGATCACAAGTTTCAACCCCACCAGGCTGACCCAATTACTCAGTAGGACCATGTCTCAAAAAAGTAATTGAAAAAAAAAAAAAAAAGGATAGAAATGTAGCTTACTTTGAAGGTCCTTGATTCAATCTCTGGTACCATAAAATGTATGGATGTATGAAGATATATATATGTACATATACATATATGTATACATATGTATGTATGCATGTATACACACATATCTATATGTATACATATAGCCATGTGTGTGTCTATATGTGGTGGGCTAATTAATCAAGCAGAAAAAAAAATCAAAATCAAAGCAGCCCGATATTCAGGCTGCTGGTTTTTAGCCAGATATACAATGAGAATCAGAACCACAGTAGAGTCAAAAGATGTAAAAATTTTATATCTTGTGCAGAAAGGAAGCATTTATCTAGTCAGAACCCAGGAGACTGTAGTTACTAAAAGATTAGTGCAACTAAAAAGTGTTATTTATGGTTTGGATCTGGAATATTCTCCAAAGGCCTTATGTATTTTGAAGTTGTAGATTATCTATGGGCCTGGAAGAGTGAAGTAGATTGCTGAGCAGGGAGTGTGTGACCTGGCAGGATATGCTCCTGCCCTGGCTTCACCTAAGCCCAGATTCCTTCCTCTAGCAATGCCATAAGCAGCTGTTCTCTACCAGACTCTGCCATTGCCAGCCACCCATTAATGGACTGAGATCTCCTTAAACTATGAGATAAAATAAGCCTTTCCTCTCTTAAGTTATGGATGTCAGGGATTGTGCCCCTGCATTGAAAAAGTAATTAAGACAGAAATAATACAAATATTTCATCTCAGGACAATGGAAAATATACCTAAAAAATATCTCAGGAATTGGCTAGACCCCACACCTCAAGATCCAGGGTGACGAGGCTGAAGTCTGTTAAAAGATTTCACATTAAAAGAGAGTCTGAGTATGTTCTGGTACCTCAAGACCAGCTAGAAATGTATATGTCCAAGTTCAGCCTTCCATACATTCATAGGCCATGAAATTCATAGTTTAAAGGGGCCCTTTTGTTGCTACAGCTAGTGGCAGAACTTGGAATCATCTTTGTGGCACTGACTATGCAGGCATGCAAAATGTAAGAATTATGGGGTCACAAAAGCTTCCATCCAGATTTCAGGAAAAGGACTGAGTGGGGGAGGGGGATGTTTGAATAGGACACAGGCACTGCAAGGAGCCCCTAAGGGCAATGCATGAAGCTAAAAGAGTGAAACTACAACTACAATGGAGACCCCCCAGAATTGTACATTATCAGAATGAGAAATGTCTGCCAAGAAAGATGTAGACACTAGTAGGGCCAACCCAAGAGAAAGGGCATGTAAACTGCATCCAGCAAGAAAGAGGGGCAGAGCTGCCAAAGACCTCATCCACATCTCACCATTACATATCCTGAGTTCAGAACCAGGAACTACAAGATTTAATGTTTTTCCCATTAGTTTTCAATCTTATTTTGGTCTGACTCTTTTCTAGCTCACTCTTCCCTTTTAAAATGCAAATGTTAACCTTGTGCCATTGTATGTTGGGAGCATTTAACTTTATTTAGAATTTTCACAGAAGCTCAGAAGCAAAAGTTTGCCTTCTATCTCAAAGGAGCCATTCAGACTTGAATTTCTGAGGAATGCTGGAACTGTTAAAACTTTACCAACTAACAGAGGCAGATTAAATACCTTTTACATTGTGAGATGAACAGGAGCTTTTGTGGAGCAAGAAATAGACTGAAGGTTTGGATCTAAAATGTTTCCCAAGACTCTCATATGTATTCAGTGGTAAGGCTTCTAGAGGGTGCTACGGCTTGGATCAGGTCATGCATTTGTATGCAGTGGGATAAGTGCAGAATGGCGCACCATTGGGAGGTAGGGCCTGGCTGAAAGGGGTGGATTCTTGGAGCTTGATCTGTAGGGTTCTGGGATCAGGGTTGCCCAGGGGAGAGCTTTAGGTGTGTTGTTGATTTTTGGGCCAGGAAGCAAGAAAGGGGCACCCACCCTGATCGTGGAGGGCCCAACTAGTAGCTTCTTCCTGGGAAAATTCTAGCCTTACCTGAGTCTCCAGGCATCGTTTTTGCTCCTGCTTTATGTAGCTTCTGTCTGCAATGCCATGAGCAGCTCTTCAGCCTTTGCCATGTTCTTCCACTGTTGTTGGCTTCCCTTGAATGGACTGGGGGAGATCTTCTGAAACTGTGAGCTTAAAAAAATCTTTATTCCCTTAAATTGTGGATGTTGGGTATTCTGTAACAGCAATGAGTAAGTAACTAAGACAGATAGTGACTAAATTATGGGGCAGTATACTCATTGGTGAATTAATCCACTCATAATTTCACAGCTAAATGTGCTCTTAGGAGATGGGCCTAATCAGACGAGACAGAGCACTAGCGATGTGGCCTGAAAGGATGTATTTCTGTCCTGGGATGCTTCCTTCTATCCCTTTCTGCTCTCTGGCTAACATGGATGGAGCATTTTTCTTTCCCAGTCCTTTGTACCCTGCTACTTCTACCTTGCAGTCAGCTTACCATGGACAAAACCTACTCAACTCCTTAAGTTGCAAAGTCTTCCATTCTTTTCTAAGCATAAGAAAGTGATTAATATACCCTAAAACACCATTTGTGGGGCACAATTTTCCTGTGTAGTCACTTTCTATATTTTAACCTAAAGTCTTATCTGCTACAGTGGAAATCATACTGCAAATATAAGAAGAATTATGATAATATTAGCAATAAACCCATTCTCCTTTTCAGTAAAAGATACCTCATAGTGACCGTCAAAAATTATATAACTTGGTTAACCATATTAGTACATATGGGTCACTTCTTTTCAAAACTAAGAATATAAAGTTATAGCTTATTTACAGAATATAATTTCACTCTGTGCTTATTCAGTTTTGAACAGAGGTATGGGACCGCACAGTGTCTTACTATTCAAAGTACCTTCTGCCTAACAGCAATAGGAAGTTGGGTGTGATGGTGTATGTATACCTATAATCCTAGGACTGTGGAAGGCTGAGGCAGAACTCTAAGTTTGAGATTAACCTGGGCAATTTAGAAAGGCCCTGCCTCAAAATAACTCAAATTAAAAAAAAAAATAATAATAATGGTTAGAGATGTAGGTCAATAAAAAAGGAAAAGAGGAGCCTTGCAATCAATTCCTAGTACAAACAAAATAAAATAAAAGCACAGCAATATTTGCATCTGCTGGGAGCTGATAACACAAGAGACACAGAATTGCATACCTCCAGTGGTCATAACATGGTATCTAATAATATGTAAATGTAAACTGTCATAAGAACAGTTATTACAGTGATTATGACTACAGGCACAATTTTAACCAAAAAAAAAAAAAAAAAGACAGGGTTTCATTCTGTAGCCCAAGCTGGTCCTGAACTCACTTTGTAGCACTGGCTGAACTCTGCATTATAAGTGCTGAGATCACAGATAAATACCACCACACCTACCTTATGTAGTACTAGGGAATCGAACCCAGGGAATTGCACTTACTACACAAATGCTTTAACTGCCAAGATACACCCCCAGCCCTAAAACCAAAACTTATTATCTATAGAGCTGACAGAAATCACTTTGGGATATTGTGTTTCTCAGATTCATCATAGTAAACTACAAGTGTAGATATCCTTAAATTCCATTTTCTTTTTCTATCTAAGTAAGCAGACACATATTTACCTATTCAATTCCTAAGTTTCCCAATCTTTATCAAATAAGGGTACTATGAACCTTCACATTTCAGCATCTAATCAATTTCTGTTTTGCAAATGTTCACATTTCTAATATAGCACAATGACCCCTGATAAACACCAAAGTAAATATTAAGGTTGAAACAAACCAAAGGCTAATTTCAGTTAAATAAAAAGAAACAAATTCAGGTAAATATTGATATTACCTTAGTTAACATTTAACAAATTCAGTCCTACAAATGAAAGTGTCACACAAAATTTTAGGTCATGTACTTGTCAATTAAATTAAGTGAACTGAGTGAAATTTGATTTCTTAAGGTATTTTTTATAATGCAGAACTGAAGACTATACTTTATAACAGTGTTAAGTAAAACATAAAATTTTAAAACTTATGAAATCAAATTTAATTTATATGGTAAAATCTGCACAAATTCTTGTCAAGAGTTACTTAGAGGGGCATAGGATGTAGTCAGTTATAAGGCATTTGCTCAGTATAAACAAGACCCTTGGTTCAATCACAGCACAAAAGAGAACTATTTAAAATACAAATTAATATAGCAGCATTATAAAATAATAAAAGTGTAAAAAATAAAAATAAAAAAATAAAGAAAAACATAATACCAGGTACCTACTTGAGATTACACTATTATACACTGTATCCTTCAGTTTTCTAAAGGATGAAAGCTGCCTTTGGATAACAACCCAAAGTCAAAGTAAAATCTCATTAAATATAAGGAGCTGGCAGATTAAAACCCTTGGCTCTGAGAAAGACATTGGTTAGAAGATGATAAATCAGACTGAGAGAACATTTACAAGCCAGAAAAGCATATGACAAATGTCTTACATGTAGAATATATAAAGAGCTCTCAAACTCAATGATTAAAAAAGAGAAGAAGAAAAATCAATAAAGATAGAAAGTGAGTAAAAGGCATCAACAGACATGTCTTCAAAAAATGTGTATATAGTTGGGCACGATGGTACACACCCGTGATCCCAGTACTTAGGAAGGTAAGGCAGAAGGATTTCTGTGAGTTCTAAGCCAGCCTGGGCTACATAGTAAGTTCAGGATTACCCTGGACTACAGAGGACTCTGTCTCAAAAAGTAAACAATTTAAAAAAAAAAAACAAATAAAAGCAGGTACAGGTGGAATATAACCGTCTACACTAGAGCAGGAGGTGATGATAACAACTGCTATCAGGAATGCAGGTAAGCTGGGTCCTTCCAACACTGCTGGTGGAGATAAAGCAGTACAGTACGGACATTGTGAACCATACTTCAACATCATCTTGTAAAATGAAACATACACTGTCACATGACCCCAACTAGAACATTTCTGTTACTGATCCCAGAAAAGTAAGACCTACACAGACATATTCATATTTTAGCTATATTGCACTATTTCTAACAACCAAAAACCAGAAACAATCCAAATATTTTGTAACAGGTAAATGGATAAACAAACTGAATGGCTGGTATATACGTACAGGAAAGTACTACTTAGTGACAAAAAGGAACAAAATATTCATTTTTGGGGACTCAAAAATAAAAGTGCATATATACAGCAGTTTATACAGGACTCTCAAAATGAAACTTTATCATGGAAACATCTTTAGGTCAGTGTTGTCAAAGAGAGAAAGAGGGGTCTTGCAGATGTTACATGTGAGGGAGCTCTCTGTGGCAATGGAACAATTTTGCATGTTCATCTTCATTGGGGTGACAATTACATTAACATACATAAGTGCAAAAAATAAAGAACTATGGAGCGATGCACACAAAAATGAGCATATGTAAAAACTGAAGAAACCTGTGTAAGACCTATAGATTGTATAATAGTTATGTCAGTTTCCTGATTTTGATACCACACTAGAGTTATGCAAGATATTACCATGGGGCAAGCTTGATGAAGGTTTCTTTTACTGCAACTTCCTGTGAGCCTATAATTATTTTGAAATAAAACTTTATAAACACAATTTGCAATTTCTGAACAATCTCCATTATACTTTTAAATGTCTTCTAACTTTAAAGGCATTATTTAATCTGTACAATCAACCTTCAGGGGTATTTTCTTTGTTTTGGGGGGTTGTTTTGTTTTGCTTTTCAGACAGGGTTTTGCCCTGTAGCTCTGGTTGATGCTGAACTCATTATGCTAATAGACTGGGCTTGAACTCAAAACAATCCTCCTGCATCAGCCTCCCAAGTGCTTTGATTGCAGGTGTGAGCCGCAGGCTTATGGAGACGCTGGAGAATTGAATCCAGGGCCTTGTGCTTGATAGACAACCACCCTATCCACTTAGCTAAGCCCTGAATCTCCCACCCGCATGTTGTACTACTTCTATGTCAATGTATGTAATTCTGCTTTATACTGAATGGATAGTATACAGTTTCTAATAAATGAATAAATAGTATATTTTAATAAAAATCATATCAAAAATATGAAGCAGTCAATAACCTGTTATTTGCAGTACCATCCTACCACTAGAAAGCAAAACTTAAATATCCAAAACAGCACTGCCAACAGAAAGAGCACAGGGGACTCTCAGACATAAGCAGAAAAAAGAACAAACGTGAACAACAGCGTCAAGAGGGTTTTGTTTTGTTTTGTTTTGTTTGGTTTGGTCTGGTTTTACATGAAAAGGTAAGAACTGGAGAAGGTGGAAATAGAAATGACAACCTTAAACTCATTAGTAAAACTACAGAATCCTGGAATACTAATCATTCCTCCTGAGAGAAAAACTGTAAACAATTGGAAAGCAACAGTAACTCACATCAGTTACTCATAAACTATTATCCATAATAAAGAATGAAACCAGATGATACACCCATAACTCCTTAGAAAAAAGATATAATTCCCAATACGTCATTATTTTTCTGACCTTGAAAACGTTACATTCTTCTAAAAATTGCCTTTTAAGCCTATTTTCAAAGACAAAGCACTAAATTTGCCTAAGATAATAATCCTGTATCAGTATGAAAAGTATGAGGAGAATACATTCCAAAGAATGACAGTTCTAATTAGGTCTAACTATAGTCTTAAGCTTTAAAAAGAATTCATAGAGAAGTATATGCATAAACGCTCATAAATTTGTTTGTAGTTATATATTAAAGCACAATTAATGTCTTGAGCATAAATTGACATCTTTAGTTTTCTTTTTCTTTCTAATCAATGATTAGTTTCTTCTTCACGTGACTTTAAATTCATTTCTCATGAGCCCAAGGTAACATGGAAATAGTAACTAACAAACTGATTTCTCATAACATTATATTTTAAAAAGTAAACTATGACACTAAAAGAAGATATTAGAACCCCCTAAGACATACTGTAACCAAAGAGATTATACCAGCCCATTTTAAGACAAAGCCATCAAAAATTTCAGTACTTCCCCAAGAAAAGAATCTAGAAAAATTCAAAGCAACCCTAATAAAGTGAAAAGTATGACCTAGGGGCTAGTGATAGAGAGGAATATAGGCATAGAGTTTTCTCAAGAAAAGTAAAAATCCCTGGGCTCTGGTCAGAGGGATTCATACACAGATATGAAGAGTGTAACACAATCTCACTGGAGCTTTTCACCTTCGGCCAGACAGAGTCTCCTCTTTGAAGCAAGGCAAAGAGCCTCAGGAAGGATGAAGAAGGAGACCAAAGGGTATTTCTCAAAAAGATAGATGTGTAAATGAAAGCCTTAATAACCCCGGCTCACTTTCAAGTAGAGAGGATTTGAGACACTTCTGGTTAATAACTGTGATAAGATAAAACTAAATATAGAGTTCATGAGAGGACTGACGTGTGTTTGCTAATTAGACATAGTAAGCTAGCACATGTTCTTGCTAGGAACATGGATGGGGTGCCGATATGTGCCCAGTAAAATGTATCGATAGAGATGGTATGCTAAGGAAAATGAGATAGAAAGACAACAAATGGATCCACACAGGCATAAGGAACATGCCCACAGGCCCAGTACCCAGAAGGCTAAGGCAGAAGAACTTCAAGGTAAAGCCAACCTTTAGCAAGGCCTTGTATCAAATTACAAATAAAGAGGGCTATGGATGGAAGTTAGTGATCTAACACCAATACCTCCAACCCTAGTTCTATGGCGAGGGGAGGTTGAGGGAAAATCCATGACAATGTCCAAACTACTCACGCTTATTCTCTTCAAAATGAGAGATATAAACTCCTTTCTGTAATTCATTTGTGGGGATTTTCTATTAAGAGGTACACTGGATTTTCTGTAACGCGAAGCAAAATGTATATATTTCAGTAATAGCATGCACATCTGTATTGTGCAGCAATTCATAACTGTTACCTGTGGCAAGAACCTTATTCATAAAACTGAATATAAATTGCATGATACTGAATAGTATATAATATCATTGGTTTTAAAAAGGCTAATTGTTACTTGTTGGATATTTTGAAAACTTCAGGTTTACCTATGTAAGAAGAATAGGCCTAGATGTGAATTCTGACTTTCATGTTTTGGATTATAGAACCAATGTACTTCTCCAGATACTGTGTCTCACTGTAACTGGTTGCTCGATAGATGTATTAACATGCATATACATTGTGATGATTAAGCTTACTGTCAACATTATTAGCTGGGAAATCACCCAAGGTGTGTCTCAGTAGATCGAGGAGGGGACGTGGGGACTATGACTGGTTACTGGCCCCTTCTACCCTGGCATTGTTTTCAATTCTGCTTTCTGGCTAACAGGAAATAAGGACTTTGTTCTACTATGCTATTCTGTTATTTCTTAGAACCACCTGACCATGGACTGAATTCTTTGAAACTATGAGCCTAAAAAAATTTTTCTCCTTTAAAGTGTGGGTATCCAGGCCCTTGTCCAGCAATTAGAAAGCTAACCAATACAAGAATAATCCATCCTTGGTTTTAGGCATCTTATGGCAAAATCAAATATATTAAAAATTACTAAATTCATCAAATATCAAAAAAGCCAAAGCAGGACAGGACATAGGATTTAAATGTTTTTTTCTTATTAACACACAAATATCAGAATTACACTAGGATCACTCTTTTGTTTTCAAATTTTTAGTTGATATTATATAAACATATTTTTCTTCTTCTCTGCCTTAGTCTTTTTTTTACAGTTATTTTTGCTACAACTAAACTTGGTATGACCATTCCTCTAACCATCCAGAGTTCAGGAAGAAGATAATCCTACCAGTTGTTTGATGCTGAAGAGTATCAACACTGAGCAGTCAGATGAAAGAAAAGACAAGACAGAAAAGGAAGATCAAGAGAACAGTGATTTTGAATTTCTGCAGGCTAGCATTTATCTCTCTCAATAAAAAAGAGCTTTGTGCTCATTATATCCCAGGCCTTATCTTGCCTTCAGCTTAGAGTAAGCTGGGAATTGCCTTATCATTTCCACTCCAAATTAAGGATCAAAGTTTAAACATATTCTGTTCCTTCTGTATTAGATTATGATTAAAATTACCACCCTTCTTAGCTCATTCACACAATCACTTCTAGAGGAAAAAAGAACCCCCCCCTAAGGTAAGGACATAGTTAACCAGCAATACAGAGTTATGTGGAGTTACTGATCATAGTATTTAGCTAATGTTTGATTTCCAGACACAGTGTTAAAGAAATTAACAATAATAAAAATGCATGAAAATTAAATTCTATAAATATTCAAGTTGAAAAGTCAGCTAATACTACCACCAAATCATTATGTAGTGTGCATCTTTACACATATTTCTAGCCCTCAAGGCACCCAACGAGTCAGTTCTATCCATCTTTTACCAAGAAATAACTGAAGTTCACAGAGATTGATTAATTTGCTCTCCAACTCAAAGCTATGCAATAGTTGTGGAAACTAAATTACAAGATTTGACTTCCTGGTAAACTTTGCAACATAACCATTCAGCATAACGTTTATTTTTATTATATGAACAGTGAAATTTAGAGCTTTTGTAAATCATTTAAAGATCAAAAATCAAGTTACACAAAATTGTAACCATAACTTAAACAATATGAATAATCTGTAATAAAACTGTATTAAAATTAATATACACAAGTTAAGAGAATGTTTTTAATATGGAGTTTTACCTTTAATCAGACTATGAGGATCTTGTTGTCCTAAACATAAAAATGAATGGGCATTCCTTTGGGTACTAAACATGAAGAAACTCTGAGTTCAAAACACTTGTGAACACACAGATGAGCAGACATCACTGGAAGAAAAGGATCTACTTTTTACTGAATATAAAAAAAAAAAAAGCTGACTTTAGACTTAAAGATACCTGAAGAACACACTTGGAAGAACACACTTTCAAGTCTTTCCTTAATACCGTAAGTGTGTAACTGAAACTTAATGTATGCTTTCAAATAGCAGCATGATATTATACTTATCAATGTGAAACTATAGCACATTTCACAGGGACTATACTAACATCTCACTAACTGACTAGACCCAGCATGGTGAGAACTATAAAGAATCTTCTAACGGGTTAGAACATAGCATTATTTCTCCAGAGATGGTGCAGCAAACACCCAGGACTAAATCAAACCAAGATGTTCCATCAACTCATTTTAAAGTACTTCAAGAATAAACAGAGGTCAGAGCCTCTGGATTCTCTAAAGAACCCAGGAATGACTCTGGAATAAGTACAGATCTCCTCAACGAAGGGGAAATTAATTTACCTGTATAGAAGCACAGGTTGCATGGATTTCATAATCTTCAGGTTCTTCCCTGCCTTCTAATAACACTGACATTTGACTTTCTACAGAGCCCACATTGGCTGGGCACAACCAACCACTCAGTCACCATTAAAAACTTTCATACTGTGAGAACCCATTGTTGGTATAGTTGTTAACATATCAAATCCAAATTACTTTCCAATTTTGATCAGATACCAAAATAAACACTTTTTATCCCTAACTTAGTAGAGATCATTACAGTAATCATATTTAACACAGTTGGGGTCACAAAGCCTCTTCTCCCATTTTCAACCTAAAAACTAGGAAGAAGCAGGGTAAGACAATGACCATGAGAAAAATGGATATTATATTTATTTTAGTGGCATATGCACCATAAGGAAGAAGAACTCCAATCATTCCAGATGCCCTTCTCTTGTTAGGCTTCCTATGGTTGAAGAGTAGAATGCAAAGGCAAGACTGAAAAGATTGACAAGGGTTAAAAATACAGACTCTTGTAGGTTAGGAGGAGGAGAATGTGTTGTACATTAAGTGAAAGAAGTTCATTCCATTTACCCTGATCTTGAATAAGAAGAGGTGGCATTAGTAGCATGAGGTGATCCGAATAGCAGGTAAAACTAATTAATTATTTTTATAAACCAGGCTACATATGCCTTCAATTTGAAATAGAATAACAGTAGAAATGGAAGGTGGTACACACTTGAAAGAATTAGGAAATACAATTTTCTAGACTCAGAGGCGACTAAAGAAGGAGAGAGGATCACTAATAAGAATATATCTTAAGTTTAAAGCTCATGCACTTAATAAATAAGAATATATGCTGAGAATGGGAATAAAGGGCAAATTGGTTTGGTATTAAAAAAAAAAACCTAAGTTCACTTTTATACATGTTCTGTTTTACATGACATAAAAGGGAAGACTGTTGTAAATATGTCTGAGATCATAAGAAAGATCTAGGGTGAAGACAGATGTGCACTCCAGGAAATGGAATCCAACAGATGGATGAGACCACGGAAAGTATATTAAACAGAAATACATAGAAAGATTAGTAAAATGCCCCAAGATGCTCTTACATCAAATGATTTTAAGAGACTGATGGGAAACTTCCAAAGATAAAGGGAGACCAAAAAAAAAAAAAAAAAAAAAAACAGCATGGCTTGCAGGAACCCAGTAAGTATTACATAATGTACAATACTAAAGAGATGAAGCGATGTATCCATTAAATCATAAAGAAGCTTGTTAACTTGAGAACAATTTTTGCAAAAACTAATCCTAACTGCAGTACTTGCTAACCATAACTCATATCAACCACTTCATCAAATCTCATTTTCTTCATCTATAACGTAGGAAAAAAGGCCAACCTGTCTACCTTGTGATTTGGTTATAAGGATTACACATAATATACACGGGAAAGTACTATCCAAACTTTAAACAGCGTTAACTGCAATTGCACTGGTTTGTGCAGAGTTCATAAATATCAGACAACACTATCATTTGTACCTTAACTTTACTTGGCTCTTTAGTAAACATATTCTGTCCCTACATGCTTGACTAGTTACATATCTGTATTAGCCCAAAGACACACTGATCAAGAGGGTTATTAAAAATAAACTGAAAATACAACAAGTATCTTAGTCAACTTGTGCTGCTGTATCAAAATACCTGAAACTAGATAACTTATTTTATTTTCCAACATCTCTGAGGAAGGCACAAGCGCAAGGCACCAAGGGATTCAGCCATTGGTAAGGAATGCTCTCTGCTTCTAAGATGATGCCTTGTTGCTGCACCCACAAAAGGGCAAATGCTGTATCCTCACATGGCAGAAGAACCAAAGAACCAAAATTGCTTTTTTATAAGGACGACCTTGATCCCCTTCACATAGGAGGTGCTTCTGTGACTCACACATCTTAAATGCCCACCTCTTTACACATCACATCTCTAATACCTGAATTTTGGAAGAGACACAGTCTTACTAGAGCAAAAAGCACCAAAGATCAAACTATAAAGGAAACTTTTTTTTAATTCTTCAGTTGTTAACAATAAAAGTTACCGTTGCCAAATACAAAATTACTATTTGATATGCCTAAATGGAACATGTGTGCTGGAAAATGGCAATTATTCAGAACCAAGTAAGGAAGTAGAATCTGGGTCAGAGTGAGGCATACAAGGACACACAAGACAAAAACTTTTCACCAATACCACTGGACTTCTCCTCTTCTTCACCCCAACCTTTATCCCCCTCATTAGTTTTGACAAACCATGAAAGATGATTATAATTGTTTCAAGCCCAGTGAAGTCTAAAGTGAAAAACATGAAACTAAAGATATTTGCCTGCTTGTGACTATTTAAAGCAAGATAAGGAAAGGGGAGTGCAAATAGACAAACCATATCCACAATTTTTTTTTTTTTTTAGAAATCTATAGGATGCTTTTTAAAAGCATGCAAGTAAATCAGTTATTCTTAAAAGTATATAAAAAAAGTCTCACCCTTCATCATCTTTTACTCCAAAATTTTCTATTTCTAAATCAAATCTAGTCTTTTTACCTTGAAGATTAAGTGCTAACTTTGGAAGCAGGTACTGCATTTTTGAAAGCAAGTTTACAAGTCTACAAGTTTACAAGTTAGTTTATACAAGCACATAATCACTTGATTAAGAGAGCAATAGCCCAACATGGCTAACTTGAGGAAGGCTCATTTATGATGATGTGTAATCTCCAGAATGAGGACACAGCTACTATCCCTTCACAATATCTAGACAAGCAAAGAGCTGTAACAATTCTGGGACACGAACTTAAGCTGTTTGTATTTTGAATCTTCAAATATATGCACTTATGTCATACTTGATTCATGTCAAGCTAGCCAGCCATTTTCTGTAACTTAAAAAAAAAAAAATTACCTAGGTATATTCTGTCGCCAGGAGTTTTCATTTTTCAGTGACTCTGCTTGAAGAGTAAAAACCACTATTTGAGTGAACATGCATGTAATCCCAGCACTCTGGGAGGATGAGTCAAGCAGACAACAAGTTTGAGCCCAGAATGGGCAACTGAAACAGAGTCTAAAAAAGTAGAGGCAGGGCTGTAGCTCACTGTGCAGGCTCAGGATTCAGCCTCCAATGCCAAGAAAGAACAAACTAAAACAAAAATGAACGCCACCTAAAAGAGCTAGTATAAAGTACTTTCATTTTTAAAAAGTGATACCAATGTAGTTGAGCCACTTAGGATTATTAACTTCTATTAGTATTCTTGGAAAATAAAGAATGACGAATTGGCCTCCAAAAGGCTCATTTTTCTTTACCTTCCCTCCTCTTCAGATGGCAATGTCAATCAAACACGATGAGTGTTTCTGTACATTAATGTGGATTTAAGCGAGGGAAAAAAAAGTGACCAAAATACGCTTACTCTTCTTTGAAAGGTGTAATATTAACAGAACAACGCTAAGGTATACTGAATAGTGTTGGCTATTTTAAAAATCACAATATTTGCTATGATGTAAAGTAGAAAACGTTGAAGGCAGGATCACACTCCCCTCCTGTCACTACCTGGCTAACTCACTGAACTCGCCGGAGCGCGCCGAAGTCGGGAGCTGCACCCGTCCCGACCCGGAAGCCCCAGGGGAGGCGCGGGAGTCACAGCACGTAACCAATGGCGCAAGAGCGCGAAGCGTGAGAGGCAGGAAGTTTGCCCAGCGCTCCGCGGCCAACCTGCAGCTTCAGAAGCTCCACAAGAAGTGGGCGAACGCGCGGCGGCCCGCCCACCGAGCTCCCGCCGCAGGGGAGGGCGGGGCCGCGGGTCGATGGGGCGGGCGCCAGCCACCTAGCGGCGGCGCGACGGCCGGCGGCTGGGGTCCGGGTCAGGCCTTCCTCACCTGCGCTGAAAGTCCACGGCGAAGGGCTTCAGGTACGGGTCGTTCTCCAGGAGTCGGGCCAACTCGGGCACGTCCGCCAGGGCGGCAGCCAGCTCTGTGTCGGAGCACTTGGTCCGAGCCGCCGGAGCTGATGCTGCGGGAGTCGCTGGAGTCGCCATCTTCGGGCGCAGCCCGGGTAGCCGAGGCCCGAGAGGGTCGAGTGAGGCCGCGGCGGGAGCGCGGGCGGGAACGCGAGCTCCAGCCGGAGCCAGACGGCGGGGCGAGGGCGGGGCCCCGGGCGAGCCTAGGCGAGCCGCGGCGGCCGGGGCCTTTTATAGCCGGGGCGGCGCCTGCCCCCGCTCCCCCCGTGGCCGCGCGGGCCTGCCCTCCCTGCCCGGCCCGCCCCGTCCCCTGCCGGCCGCGGGCCCACCCCCAGCCCCCAGAGGGCCGGCCGCGGAGGACTGCGCTCGGCCTTTCCCGCTCTCGGGCGGCTGCTTGGCTCCCAGCACAGGCTCCTTTTTTTCTTTTTAAGCAACGCCACGGGCAACGACCTCTTTCGACGCATATTGTACATAATTTTCTTGGAAGAGACCTGTCTTTCCTCAACTTTTTAGTAGTTTTGTTTCAAGCAAATCAAATTCAAAGGAATGGGAAGTTCACAGAGATTAACGCAGTCAATTGTAGATGACTAAAAGTGTTTTCAGGTTTTAGTGTCATTACGGAGGGCCCTTCTAAACTTTATCATCCTCGTGAATTTAACCAAGGATCCCACTGATAACTCATGGGGTACCATGTTCTGAAACCACACCAAGCACTTTTCCCATTCCCGGTGGAAAAGGCATTATTTGTTTTTGGTAATAGTTGTACAAGTTTGGCAATGATTATTTAGAATGAGACATGATCTAGAGCAGATCACTGGTTTAAAAATTCCATTCTCCTGCTTACTAACAGTGATGAGGCAAAAATTGCTCCTCTTGGCGTAGTTCCCACTGCCTTTTAATTCAGTGGTTCTCTTTTAGGAATAGAGAATTGGACACCAGGAGATGTGTAATCATCACCTCAGGAAGTTCCAAGCTGCTTTGTGCCTGGAAAATTTAGGTTCCAGGATACCTTTCTCAGTTAAATTTGGAAAAGGAGAATCCCTGGGTCTATGGATTGATTACTTTTGAGCTTTGTGTTTTAAAACTTTGAGAACAAGAGTTTTTGCAAAGAATTTAATAAAAGCTTGGATAACTTTAAGTCACAGATTATTTTTCATAGACGTAACAACATGCAAACGTTCGTAAAATATAAAAGCAGTTTAAAAGAAATGAAACCCAGAGTCAAGGCAGTGGATCACATTTCTGTATCCTAAGTTTTTCTGTTATCTCCCCACCCCCTTTTTTTAAAGATATCAAAGCTTATTTCTATTTCTACTGAAAATATCCACTTAGCTGGCTAAAAAAAACTAAACTGGCTACCTCCAAAACATAAACTAAGATTGGTTTCTCATCCTTTATGCTATAACTCTTAGACTACTGTGATCTTTCACTTGGGCCACAACATATCTCTTTAACCAGTTTCTCCTCCTTGTCATCCTGACGCCTCTTCATGACAGGCTACTCAAACCTTATGGTGAATTTGAATCACCTGGGTACAAAGTGCCATTCTAATTAGGAAACAGTGTCTCAGGTTGCAGCCTTTATAAGTGCAGATATGATGCTGATGCTTACTGCTTGGGTATAATTTGAATAGTTAGGTTATACACACAGTAAGTCAGGAAGTGTCCTTTAGCAACTTAAATGACTAACTTTTTCACATGGAATAAAATGTAAACCTTCCACTCTGTAACAAGACTGGGCCATAAGTACTTTTCCAGCCCCTTGACTCGTTGTTCTCCATTTTCCCTGTGCTGGAGGTATATTGCCTTTCCTGAAACAAAACACTTGAGTTTTGTGTAACCTCTCAGAACATTTAGTTGCTAGACTGTAGCAAGACAGAATTAGGAGGCTATTAACAATGCCTAGACAAGAAGACATTCACTCCCAAGAGCCACATGCCTAGTTCCTTTGGTAACCTTTAGTTCTCATTACAACTTTCAACGCATCTCTACAGATATTTTAATTCTGCTGTCCAAATAGATTCCACTGTCTCCTCTATTTCAACTCCTGTGCAAAATTTAGGTTATTTATGTATTAATCTTCCTCTTTAGAGTATAAATTCCATAAAAACTTAGTTTGTGTTGTTCACCATCAAACACAATTTTCTTGAAGTTCCATGCACCAGCCGCTAGCACAGGCTCTACAGATAAGTGAAGAACAGGGTGAATCCCTTTTGTCATTAAGCTCCCATTCTGGTTGGAGATAGAGCATCAAAATTGATATTGAGCACATACCTCTATTCTGTTCTGCTGCTAAAAGAAGGCTATTTAGAACTGACATTTAAGCTTAAATGCAATAACAAGAAGAAATGAGCCTTCAGAGAGAAAGTATTTCAAGCAAAGAGTATGCTATGGGAGAATTGAGTTGATCCAGCTAAAATGAACAGAACCAAAGAAGAAAGGGGAAAACAATTGGTATTATACTAAAAAGGAAAATACCAGATAGTGTGGAGTAACAACTAAGTACCTGTTTTATTATACAGGCCCAGCTCAAAAAGTTTTTTGAAACTTCTTTTTGGTGATTAAAATTTCTATTAATGCCTTTTTATGGTATGCCTTATTTTTGTATTTGCAGAAATAAAGTATATATTGTTAAGGTTTGCTTTCCAATAATCTGCACTATAAAATCAAAAAGTTATTGATAATACTATCTTTCAGGTGAACTTTGAAAACATATCAAGTGAAAGAATGCAGTAGCAAAGCCACATATTGTGTAATTCTGTTTATATGAGATATCTAGAATATGTAAATCTACAGAGACAGTAGAATATTGGCTTTCCATAGCTGAGTTAAAATAGAATAACTGCTAATGGATATGCAGTTTCTTCTTAGAATAATGAAAATTCAAAAATTGATTGTGGTTATGGTTTTACAGCTCTTCACATATTAAAGCTATTAAGTTATTCTCTTTAATTGAAAGATGGTATGAATATGTTTCTATAAAACTCAATACTGGAAAAGATTTTTGCACTATATAATATTAAATAAGCTTTTAAAATACAATATTCCCCTACTTGAAAGTAATTGTGTGAAGCAAAGGAAAATGAGAGGACTGAAAGCAGGCTGAAGAGACAGTAAAAAACAACTTTTCAAAACAGAGTAATGACAAGGAGAAAATTGTATCTGAAAACAAGAAGAAATGTCAGAAAGAAGGGAGTGATAAGCAATACCTTTTACTTTTAATAATGTCAATGAGGATCCAAGTTTCATAGATTTTTTTTTCCATACACATACTTTCAGTTGATCTTCTCATGGTCATAAAATAGGTGCCATAGCTACTAGCACCACTTTCTTACGAGGCCACATGTAAAGGAAACAGAATTAGTGCTTATTTCATACATTGTTGCCAACTGTGAAATTTTCAGTTTTTCATCAACATTTCTATCCTTTTGGCCCCATCTTTCACAAAACCAGTGGCAAAGAAGAACATATTTATGTTCAGTAAGATAAGCTTAAGCTATTCGTGTATTACCGCTTAAATTTGGGATTTCCTTCCCTTAGCAAATTGTACCCACCATATAAATAAAATACTGATTAAAGCCACAAGAAAGAAAAAGATTATCAACATGACTACCATGTCATCCTTTGCTGGCCAACCCCTGACCCCAGTAACTGTGAAACTACCAGTACTGTTAACTGTCTAGTCTAGTCTCCTTGTGATCTTTATGGTACCTACATAAAAAAGCCTCAGATAAACTCACTTTTATCGTTCTTGGGTCCAGATTGTTAGAAAGACCATACACACAAGCATACCATATCATCATTCTAGGGAGTGATTTTACTAAAAAAAAAAAAAAAAAAAAAAATTTAAAGAAATTGTTTAGGTTTGAAAACTCCTCCCTTGAGCAAGACTTCACAGTTTTAAAGGCCTGCACTACCTAAGGTGTGATAAACCAAGAGAAGCCTTTTCCCTGGAACAAAGGTGCCTCCCACACCTCAAGCTATGACTGCCTAGGAATGTATCCACTAAGATTACAGCCACCACTGTGATTTCGATTTAAAATGTCTTCCAAAATGCTCTATGTTAAAGGCTTAATCTTCAGTGCAGAGCATTCAGAGGCAGAATTTGTGGGAAATAATCATATCATGGGGACACTAAACTCATCAAATCTATTGATCACATCACAAACAAATGGCCTGTTAGGAGGAGGGCCCTAGTTGAGTGGAGTGGGTAATAAGAAGGTAACCTTGGTTCCTGGGTCTGTCCTGTCCTTGGCACTGTTGTCTCTGACTCTGCCATTGTATTTCCTGGCTGGCAGGAGGTTAATAGCTTTCCTCAGTGATGTCCTTATTCAAAATATTTTTGCTTTGCCCTAGGCTTCGAAGTAATGGAGCTAGCCCACCGTGGACAGAGACTTCAGAAATCGTTAGCTAAACAAAGTACGTGTTTTCTCACTTGAGTTGATTTCCTTAGGTACTTTGTCACAGTGATGAGAAGCTGACTAATATAGCAGCTTTTTTTTCCAGTTCACATTAGAACATAATATAGATGAGTAGAAGCTTTGCTTCAGTTTGTCTCTCTCATCCTTCTGTCAATAGTACTCCTCTTGCTTCATTGCCAGTGTCTTAAAGAAGTTCCTGCTTACTGAACTGTGAGACTTGAGGCCTGCAGCCACTGTGAGGTAAAAGAAAGAAAACAAATTCAAGAGGATTCCTGAACAATGGTGAGAGGTGAGCTTGGGCTGGACATCAAACACCTAAAATACTGGTAGGTGAGAAATAATTAGTGTTTGCCTGGCACTTAATAGACTTGAGTGTGCTAGTTCAAAGAATGAATACTTGGAAACAAAGATGGAAGATATATAGGTTTCCTATAACACAACTTCTAGTGCTAGTGGGGTTGCCTTGCAGATGTTTAACCACAATATTCAGCTGAAAAATGGTAGTTTGCACAATAAGGAAGCTGAAGATCTTTTTAGTGCTGGATGAGTCCTTAGAAAGGACTAGAACAGGGAAATCGCAATCTAGATGGCCTGAATTCTAATCTCCTCCATTTGTAAGACTGGCAAGTTACCTTTCTGTGCCTTCATTTTTTGGTTGTTGGTTTGTTACAAGGTCTCTGTAGCCCAGGCTGGTCCTGAACTCACCATGTAGCCTACGCTGGCCTTCAACGCAGGGCAGACTTTTGCCTTGGCCTCCCAACAACAGGGATTACAGACAGACATTTGCTACCACATCTGGTTTATGTGGTGCCGGGGAGTAAAGCTCAGGACATGTGCTTGATGAAGGCAAGCACTCTAACCACTGTGCTATTCCTCTAGCCCTGCCTGCACCTTCTTAACTGCAAAATGTACTCCTTATGGTAGGCAGGAACTTACAGAAAGGACCTATTATAGAACAAGGCTTCTGGTGGGCCCCCAGGCAATAAAGTAGTTTCTCAGGTAGTAAGCTTCAGCATCAGTAACCAAAGTAAAAATTTCACTTCCCCCATACCAAGGGCAGTCCTGGATTCTTTCAGTTTCTCATCTCACCGAAGGAAGACTGGTCACCAAAAGCTACCTCGTCCTTTTATTCAGAAATATATGATAAATAGCCCCAGACTCTATGGAGACCCATTTGGGACTCCTCAAGACTCTTTTCCTGGAGCTTTCTTTCACAAATAAATCCTGTTTTTTGCTGTTTGCCTAAATAGGTGTTTTAGTCCTCACTGCTAGAGGATCTTGTGGGGTCATCTCTCACCTTTATCTTGGCAAAGTAAAGGTCACAACACTGACAAAAGAATTCTTGAAACCATGTTATTAGAATAATAGTATACATGAGGTGAGCGTTAGACATTTTTACAAGGAAATAGTAAACTTGAAAGGTAAACATATTTGTTCATCACTGTCTCCAAACCACACATTCGCATTTCTCTGCATTCCACTTATTCAATGATCTTAGACATAAAATACTTAAGCATAGAAGAAATAGGAGGATATATTATTTTAGCTAATATTAAATATTTAGCATATGGAATTAAATGTCAGCCATCTGTGTGGCATTATGGGAAAGCATTATGATCATGGAAATACCATTGATATAAATCATTAAGATACAGTATATTAGGTAGTGTATAAGTTATAAATAACAGATCAAAATAACAGTTAAACATTTATTTTAAGTCTCAATATTTTAAAATTTTATTACCCACTATTGATATCTTCTTTGAAGTAAGAGAATTTAATCAAATACTTGTTCCTTTAAATAATTTCTTCAGTGAAAAAGTTTTATGGGTGATGCAGTGATTACACTATTCTGTAAATTTACCTAAAATACTTTAAGACAAGTGAATTTTATAGTATGCAAATTATATATCATAAAATTGTAAAAATTTCTCACTGAGTTTTTTACTCAGAATCCCATTGAAAAGTCTATCTAATATCTACCTGTGGTGGTTTGTATTTGGAGTGTCCCTCAAAAGGCTCTTGTTCTGTGAATACTGTGTAGGGTTGGGAGGTGGGGCCTGACTTGTAGGGGTGGAGGTGTGGGCCTGACCTGGATGAATGTGTGCTGCTTCTACCTCTCCTCCCTGTCTCTCTTCCACTGTGATGTGAGGATCTCTGCTGCTGGATCTGTGGCTCTGGCCCTGCCCAGCTCCAGCCGTGCCATGTGCTTCCATCATTTTCCAGTTATCTACCTGTAAATGGACTATGACCTGAAACTCTAAGCTACAATAAATATTTCCTCCCTAAGTTGTGGATGTTGGGTATTGAGTCACAGTGACGAAAAATAACTCATTCACTAGCAAATGGTGGGTTTCATGTTCCAACTGATATTTACTTATTTCTGTATTAAATTCAGGAGTAGTAGAAACTTGCTATAATTTATCTATGTGGCACTTGCCAATCTTCTCAGAAACTTGAGGAAGGGAGGCCAGGAAGGAGAGAAAACAGTGTCATTTTTTTCTTAAGACTTGCTCACCTTGTAACCTCTACTTAGATGGCTATATGGTGAGTATTCAATGTGATGGAAATTTTAGAACTTGGAAAACAGAGTGAAGCAAACAACTCTTTCCTCAGGTGGTACTGAACAGTTTTTAAACAACCATGATTTTCAATTACTTTTGTCATAAACTGAATGAGAACCAGTGACCCAAAGGTGAATGAACACACTGAGCAGCCGGTTGTCTCCCTAAGAACTAAAACAGTTTCCCTGAATCTCAAATCTACACAAGCAAAATGTCAATTTTTATTTTACTTTAAGTTGCTGACTTTCTTTATGCCTTATGTTATCTCTGGTGACTTTTATATCTGGAATATTCAGTGCGCCTAGATTTCTCCATCAAATTATTACATACTCTGTAGGCACACAATCTTGTAAGAATAGATTGGATAACTGAGCTTATCAACATGGAAGTATTCTGAAAGAATTCTGAAGGTACTATTATTCAATGTAACAGCTGATAATGCACAGTGCTTTCTGCAACCCAGATGCTCTTTCAACCACAGTGTGTAGTTGTTTCTGTATGTTTATAAAATTTTTAGTTACCGTATGAAAAGGTACAGAGATGTGAATACTTTGTAGGAATGAATTCAAGATCTGAACTTGGAAGACATTTGGCAGAGTTCCTGAACTTAACACCTATCAGAAAGATGAAAATGAAGACTATTGTAATAATTTTTTCTATTTTTTTTATTTTAAAGAATGTAAGCTGAATAACAGGTACACTAAAAGTTAAGCATTGTTCATGTATTACTATTAATTGTGTGAAGTCCAGTTGCATGATGTATTTAACCAGTCCAGAACAAAGGACCAGAAAATGGGACAGAGTAGGAGATTTTTTTCATATAAAATTTAAGCCACGAAGCCCATTCAGTAAGACCTTGAGTAATATACTTGAATGAATGAAAAATATCTCCACCTACTGCTACCTGTTTTTGTAGCATGACTGGTCATGGCCCAAAAGATAGGTCCTAATTCCCAGAATCTGTGAATGTTAGCTTATTTGTATTAAGGGTGTAATTAAGGCTCTTCAGATGAAAGCATCATCTTTGATTATGTGGATGATTTTCTATATCTGATGGCAAGTGCCCTTACGGAGAAACATTCAGAGAAAACAGAAAAGAGGAGGCAACAGTGTGACTAAATGTCAGTGATTGGAGAGATGAAACTGTGATAGAGAAGTGGCAACATGCAGGAGAAGCTGGGAAAGGCAAAGGCCGATTCTCTGGCACCTCCAGAGAAGATATAGTACTAGTCTCCAGAATTGTGAGAGAAGAAGTTTCTGTTTTAAGCTACCTTATTTTTAGCAATTTATGTTAGTGCTCTCAATAATTAACACATCTTTTCACATTTTTAATCAGTTGTCAGTGATTGTAAGAGTATCATTAAAAGGATAATAGGCAACTCACTAAATTGGGACAAAGGAAGCATTGCATTATTATAGCTGCACCTACTAAAAGTGCCACCAGGTAACTGCAATAGCTTATAGCTACCATATTCCCTAAAAACTATGTGTTGAAGGCTTACCAGCTGTAGCACTGTTTCGAGGTAGCAAAACATTTAGGGCAACAGTGGAATGAATAGCCCAGTGCAGCTATCATGTTAAGGGTGGTTTAGTTAAATAATAATTAAATATTTTATTTATAGCAGATTAAGTTGGTAATTTTGTACCACCCAAAAAATTATTCCATAAATATTCGAATGGCCTTTAATAGAATAAAGTTTCCCTATATCTGCTCTAGCAGGGGAGGTTTAGATAAAAATACCTGCAAGTTTCACAAAATATTCTCCTATGTATTTCAAAATTTTTTTCTAGAACAAAAAATATTAAAGTATTTACTTTCCCTTTTTTCTTAAATGATACTCAGTCCTTACACAAACTTTAGTTAATATTTACATAAAAATATATAATAATATTTTAAAATTGCAGTTAATTAAAAATGGCAGTCTCTTCTAGTGAAATCAGATGTAATGGATTTTCTAAGCTTCTATTAACTGAGTTTACAAGGCTGCCACTTACTTATCCAGTGGCAAGCATTCTGAGAAATTTAAAGGAACTGCTACAAGTACCTAATTAATCCTTACAAAGTTACAATAATCTGATTCATTAAAAGAACAGTGTGTGCCCAGCACTGAACTAGAAATTTTTAATTACCATTTTGTACTTTGCAGATAGCCTGATCTTCACTGGTAAAAAAAGTGACTGTCTCTGGGTGACATACTAAAAAACATTAAAAACAGAACTATATAAAATACAATGACATGTAGATGACTTAAAGAATTTGTCTCATGGTATTATATTTCCTAGATTGTTTGATTCATAAAAACAATTTTAGTAAGAAGATATCATTTTATCTACTTTTCTAACCAGTTATATTATTTCAGTATAGCAGCTAATATCAATTTTCACAACACAGACTCATTAACTATAATGAACTATTCTTCCACCCTCTGTTTCCACCTAATTTCACTAACATGTTTTCTTTTTGCCTAGTATATTTTCTACTTTCCAGGATGTTTGCTTTAAATAAAGAGTTCTAATAATTCATTTTAAACTTCAAGTAATTCAGGATTTGAAGAAAATGATGTGAAACCCAGAAAATTTAATTTCCTAATAAGTTTTACAGAATTTTTAGTGACATTTCTGTTCTTAATTAAAAGTAATAAAGAAAACTTTTTGAAGAATAACTAATCTTGCAGGTATTCTTACATACCCCACACTCATCAATATCTCCTAAATTAACCGTCTTTTGGGAAAGCAGGATTTCCTAGGTAAACATACTAAATTACTTTATGAGAGGGTTTATCTTTTTTTTTGGGGGGGGGGTAAGCACGCTATTAGTTACATTGTATTTTTGATCTGAGAAACTATTTGAAAGAGAAATATTGAAACTTTTCCTTAGCAACAGGTAGAAAAATATTCTTTAAGATATAAAAATAATTTCAAAACAAAGAGGCTGGAAATGAAGTGCATACACTTTATGTGGTTATCCATACTTACAAAATGCAGATTTTTTAAGTCAGTATAAACCCTTTATGTTTTTGTGAACATTATTTGAAATTAAATTTCTCTTGGAGCTGGAGGAATGTAGCCTTGCAAGTGCAGGCCCTGAGTAAAGCTGGGCCTGGTAGAGAGCACCTGTAATCCCAGCACTCCAAGGCCAGCTTGGGCTACTCC
The DNA here is from genome assembly GCA_004027205.1 of Ctenodactylus gundi. NCBI lineage: Eukaryota > Metazoa > Chordata > Mammalia > Rodentia > Ctenodactylidae > Ctenodactylus > Ctenodactylus gundi. Next base: position 160,629 of record PVKB01004079.1, read on the forward strand.
AGTGAGGTCAGGACCAATCCAGAGCAAGGCCCTGTCTCAAAAAAAAAAAAAAAAAAAAAAAAAAAAAAAAAAAAA